>JAQGAY010001869.1:0-12455 GCA_034698085.1 Polydesmus angustus
TACTAACTTTTTTTCACGTAAAAATTAAAATAAACACTGAAAACTATTGTGCTACCGTACCGGTAATAAAATAATAAAAGGAATATTGTAAAATTAAAAATAATATTAAAATAAATGCATTAATTAATTAAATAATAACTTAATAAATAATAATTAATTTATATTCATCTTCAGAAGTTCAGAATAATTCAGATAAATTTAATCACAATTACTGTATTTTGCAAAAGCAAAATTGCCGCAAATTGCCAAGCGGTCGAGGTGAAATTTAATCCGCATCCGTGTTCACACCTGAACATTTTATCCTCCCTATCCCTTCAGGATATGATGGCAAATAGACGCATATCAATAAATAGAAAAACGAAATTATTTTAATGTATCATGCATAAAAAATATTTACAATGCTTCAATTTGCTATAATTATATATAAAAGCAGCAATTTCATTTCTAAACCGAAAAATATATATTAACAAATTTCCGGTCACCTGTCCAAATTTGATTAAAGTTTCAATTACCAGTTAGTTTTACTTACAAACTACCGTCTACTACTTTACGTGTATGAATTAAAATACAGTATTGTAAACTTCTTATTTTATGTTTGAGTCGCCAAATAAAACTCCTCAAACTGAGTAAAACACATATAAACTCTTAAAGTATTTCACACCGTTAATAATTAGGCCTAAGTATTGAAACGACAAATTCGGACATGTCTGCTAATTCACAAGGTCGGCAGTAGAGGTATAGAGGAGACGAAGTCTGGTCTGGTGTAGGTATGCCTGTGTTGGAGGTGTAGAACAGAGAAGAGACAGGGAGGGGGTGTGGGACACGACTATTTTAAATGTCACCTTAACATTCTTCTACTCCTCAGACATCTCACCTCTTCCTTTTACATTCCGCGACAAATTCCTTTCATTTCTAATCCTAAGTTTCTAGCAACTTCGATCCTTCCCACGCATTTAGAACTGAACAGGACCGGTAGTGATAGCATTGTCACTTTTACTGCCACCGGTGGCCAATTAAACGGAGCAAAGAATACTGTTTTTTATAGCGATAAACACGCTTTGTACACGCTCACTTTAATTGAAACGCTTTCACGAGTGAGCCAACTAATTAGCGAACAAATTGCAGTTAATTATTGAGAATACGAGTTCATGTATTTATTTTTGTTTAGGGTTTAAGTTGGTATTAAGATAAATGTTCTTTCTTTTCAAGTGCTTTAAAATTGATTTACTCATTCCTATATTAAAAATTAATATTCTTGACTAATAAAAATATATTTGAATATTAAGCCTACTATAAATTTTACAACGAGTTCTTTTTTTTTTTTCTTCTTCTATTTTTTCCCCGAGATACAGTAACATGTTTACAAAATCGAGCTCACTTGAATGTTATCCATGCATTGCAAAAGTAATGCTAAGTTTAGATTACATTTCAGTACATGTCCTGCATGAGTATATCAAAAAAAAAAACTAAGTAGTAAAAAATATTTGAGCTATTTAAAAAAAGATACCACTATAAATAATCGGAAAAAAATTTTATGATTACATGTATTAAAAATGATTAAAATCTGGAAATTAATAAAACGTAAAATCAGAAGTTATTAACTTCTTTATAAACATCAAAAAAAAAAAAAGCAAAATCCGCTAAAAATTTATATTGAAGGATCGATCATAAAAATAAAAAAAAAAACCAATTTCGCTAAAAAAAAAAAACTTTAACCAGGCGCCATTGATTTTTGACAAGCGCCATTGATTATTGACATGCGCTTAAAAGTACTTTATTTAAAAAAAATAATCCAGTCCTGAACGTCGGTAATGTGCTGAATTTGTGCGATTAAGTCATTTGGCAGACAAGTTTTATTTTTCCTCCACAGACTTCCAGTAAATGCCGCGCATACCATCAAGTAGTAAAACAAATGACAATAAAAAAAGTTGGGATTTCCGTGCGAACATTTAACCGCCTGTTACACATTTTATGCTAGAAGATGCGGTCAAAAAGAGTGCCAGCCACCTGGCCCACCCACCTTTACCGAGACGCATCTGAAATTAAGAAATCTGACGGCTGCTGTTGTGTTTGTATCAGTTTTAAATTAAGGACAAAAAGTAAAACTACGTATACAGTGTAGGCCTACTTGATTGTGAACAAGGGAAAATGAAGAAAGATTAGCATCTCCCTTTTCTTCACCGTCTTCCACTCAAACAAAAAAAAAAAAAAAAAAAAAAGAAGAAAAAAATGAAAAGAAAAAAAAAGGTGGGGTATGGCGCGATGTGAATTAAGGGTGGTCAGGAGGGCTGAGCAATAGGGGTAGCCCACCTAAGAATTTGCAGCCTTAAATTTCTTGAAGTTAACCGCTACCTAAAGTCAAATCACTCAGCAAAAGCGGCTCCTCAGTTCTTTGATAAGGGGAGGGGGCGCGTGCAATTTATAGCGTAGCGAAATAGGCATCCTGAGCAAATCGATTATTTCCTAACACTACACAATCCAATATACTTATAGTGAAACTGAATGCAGATTGGAATGGGTTAGAAATGAATGCAAGAGTAAATCGAAAAAGAGTAGCGAGCGTCTGTGGTGTCCCTAGTAACAAAAAAAAAATCATATTTCCCCCACTTCCATTTTTGAATTAATTAATTTCCATAAAGGTAACCTACCACCTCGTGCAATACAATTACAAAAAAGCACGCAATCGAAGCACGTGGTCGAAAGAGTAAAAAGGCCATCAGCTGTAAAGTTTTGGATAAATTCTATCGCCCGAGATTGAGAGGTTTTGCCGGGGTTCAGCTAATCAACAACCAGCTCGAATATTAAAAAGAGCAATTCGGATTATTTACAAATTATTTCCACTCCATTTAATAGCCTAGTTTTGAACAGTTTTAAAAATCTGAGCAAGCTTAGAACAAAACATTAAAATTACTGTGCAGAAAATACATATTAAGTAAAACTAGAATAGCGTTTTGGCATGAAATTATTTTTTGAATAACACATTTTTAAATTTTCATAGAAAATAATTTAAAAAGTAAAACTTTAAAAGTTCTATGCAGAAAATACGTATTAAGTAAAACTAGAATGACGTTTTTGGCATGGAATTATTTTTTTAATAAGTTAACAAATTTTTAAAGGTTTTAAAGTTTTGGCATGAAATTATTTTTTGAATAACACATTTTTAAATTTTCATAGAAAATAATTTAAAAAGTAAAACTTTAAAAGTTCTATGCAGAAAATACGTATTAAGTAAAACTAGAATGACGTTTTTGGCATGGAATTATTTTTTTAATAAGTTAACAAATTTTTAAATTTTTATGGAAAATAATTTAAGCTTAACAAATAAAACTTTTCTCCCATTTTCGGGCTGATAGTGATTCATAATTCGTGTACGTAGAAACATTTTCTTTCAGTAGAGATTTTTACAACTTTTCTTTGTTCAAGTAATGATAATTCCCCACTACATGTAGGCATATTACATTCGCATTACCGACGGTGTAATTACGGCATCGCATTGCATTTTCGTACAGTATGACAGTGTAGAGTATTTTGCAGCAAAATGCTCAAAACTTAAATAAATGTAAATTTTTATTTAAATAGCATCAATTAAAAAAAGGAAAAATAACTAAAGATAAAACAAAAAATATGTAGATCATCTTCGTAATATTTCCAGCATCTTATCTTCCCCATGTACAGGCATCGTATTAGTGAATTTGAGGTTTAGCTTTTTTGCATTGTTTATGCTTTATGTTGTATGCTTATTCGTCATTAAAATTACAGTACCGGTATAATGATTGATAATAAATTTATGAAAAAAAAAATTGTAATTTTTACCAAAACTTCTTATTTATTACATACAGCCTTATGAATAATTAATTTTTTTAAAAAACTGTTTACATTCAACTGTCTAAATTTAAATTCTGACGACATAAGAAGTAGAGTTTAGCATTAGAACGAGCAGTAAAGCTTAACCACAAACTTTCTATTGTCTAACATTAGGTACAGTATAGCTCTACTTATAAAAACTTACACCAACTGATAAAATAAATTGTTTCTACATTACTGTTCACATGAGCAATAACTATTGTAAACAATTTATAAACACAGTGCATGTACTGTGTTTTTCCTTTGTTGTTATTTTATTGATAGGTTAATAGTTAGCGACAATCTATGATTTTATCAGGATGTATTGAAACGATTTCATTTAATCTCATAATTCTTAAAGCGAGCGTAAATACGGTAATACCGGATTTTAAATTATTTATTTATTTTTAAGTTTAAACCGTTACCCCTTCGCATTTACCTTATCAATGTTCCACTATCTCATTACTGTATTAATATTTATTCCGGAATTTAAAATATTTTATTGCAAATATTGTACGTGTATTTCCACACGAGTTGTCATTGTTTGAGTAATGTACACGATTAACTACTCAAAGTATTAAACTGCCCCCAACCATTCCTACGCTCAAATTATACTTTAAGGTAAAGCTTGATAGTGTAATCACCGTATTCTACGTGTCTCAAATAAAATGTATTGATAGTTACACGCAAAGTGAGATCATCGGAAGGCATCCACCTCCACAATACCAACCACTACTCAGCTACCACTTTCCTATTGAGTTACCATTTTAGGTAAATGCAACAAAAATATTATAAGAGAATTAAAATAAACGTCAATTTAAATCCTATAATTATTTCACCATAATCACATAGTGCTGATGTTTGATGACGTCATTGTTATTGTGCTTAGCCACCACGCCAATATTTTTTTTTGTTGCTGAAGTTAACAGTTTCCTTATAAAAGTAGTGTATGGTGGCTCTCGATTATCCGGAGAAATCGATACTTTGCCCAAAAAATCGAAACTATAAATAATTTTTAAAAATGGTTAAAACGCCAAGTTATAAAATTAAATTAATATTTACCGGTAGTCTACCGGGGGTTTTCACCTATGCGAAGATAAGAAAAAAGAATTTTTAAATCAAAGTGGGAAATCCAGCATGGTACGATGTCATGCTGTAACAAGCGAGTGATAATAACGATATTAGGATACATGTAACTTATAGCTAAATTAGACACGTGTGGGCTAATATAAAGCTTTGTTACTATGCACAAGATTTTGCTATGCATTAGTCCCTGAGTCAGCAAACCCTGTGGCACGAAAATTGAGACAAATTGTTAAAATTTTTATTATTTTGTCCAAAAAAGAACAAAATTTTTCCGAAAAACGGGTTGCACCTCGCTCATTTATTATATAACATCCATTTTTAGGAGGAGGGAGCTTCACATAATCCTATATACGGTACGAGATATATTGTTAAAGTTTAAAAAATTTAGCTCTCAAACGAAATGTCAATCGTTGTACTTTTGCTATTTGGCTCTTTTGACTAAAATCAAATGACATATTATAAGTTTAAACATTTCATAAATACTCTAAACAGGGTTCAGGAAATGCTGTTCTTTGTCCTATTTTGGCCCAGTTTCAGCCTACGATGATCCACTATCAAAATTTAGATGAAAGCGACACTTGATATAATATTATTTTATGATCGCTTTTCAAGTTGCGTTTATCGCAATTGAACGCAATCAATAACGTAGCTTAATATATTTTGATAATCCGATTAAGGTAATTAAATCGCAGTGAATAAAAAAAAAACAATAATTGCTATATACTCGTAACTACATATTAAATAATTGCAAAGGCGTTACGTATAGTAAACACCGTTGATGAGTAAACAAAAAAAATAATTATTGTTGACACCTACAGTTTAATTTCGATTCATTTTTCATTCAATAATAAATAATAAAAATAACTTTAACCTTTCCATAACATTCGCCTACATTACAAATATTGGTAATTTAAGCACGATCAGATTGGTCAGAGACAATCAAGCGCCTTCATCACTTTATAAGACACAATATGATATAATACTAAAAAAAAAATAATGTAAGTTAATAATGAAGGTAGATTTTTTTTAATGTTATTTTATCAGTTTGTCTAGGTCATTACTTTTGGCGTGAAATCATGTTTACCGCTTAATTCTAGGTCTGAATTTGATAACAATTTTTTTATTAAGCACTGCTTTGATTATCTAAAATTGGCCATAAAATAGCCTTCAAAACGCAGACGGTTAGGTGCGCGTTAAGCAACAGGTGATATCGAACGGGTGAGTTGGCGGACGCCCACATCCCCGAACATCACTTACCGGCGAGACAAGAAATTGAAGAAATCATCGTCTCATAGCTCGAGCTAATTTTAGAAAATGACGCCAGAGTTCGCTAAATCTACTGTCAAATCAACGCGATGAAAAGTAATACGTGCAATCCCCACTTTCCGGTTATTCTAATGCTACCCAACGATGATGATAAAAGCGCAACGCAACTAATTACTAAAATAGTCAATTTAGAAGAGAGGGGAAAAAAACAACATTATTATTATTTCACTTGGTCAAATGCGTCATTAATCCGCGTGTTTTATTATCATAAAAACAGGTTGGGAATTCCATGCCATATTTTTTTAAAAATAAAAATAGATTGCATTGTTAGTTGATACGAATACCACCAGTTACATAAGAAAAATGCTATTGTGACGTCACTAAAGTTACGCAGTCTTCCATACTTTCCTTAAACACGTATGAAACCAAATACTATTTAAAAGATACCACCCTAATTTAGCTTCCGCTATGATTCAGTCATATCATATGTCTATTAATATTTTCATTATTCCAATTTTAAAAATTAAAAAAATATATAGGTACAGTATAGGAAAAATCAGGAGAATATTAAAGATTTATTGAGGCGTAACCAGTTCGAATCATTTTGATACTTTTAGTTTAAGCCTAGTTTTATTGTTCAATATTAATATCCAAGCAGAAAATGATTGAAATTTTTAAATGGAAATGTCATGGTTTGTTTATTTAATTTTTTCGAGCGTTTAAATAATAAAAAATACAATTTTGTCAATATACTATATTATAATTTACAAAATTGTATTTTTTGTTATTGTGTTTTTTGTTGTTGATGATATATTATAAGTTATCAACAACAATAATAAACGAGATGATATTTTTCGGCAGAAATTTCACAAACTTCCAGGAACATTTTAGTTCAGTAAGTTTCAAAATAGATAATGTCATTTTGACATACATTACCGTGCATTAAAAAAGTTCTTTATTTTTTCGGGAGGGAGCTCGCGAACGGCCATTAAGATATTGTGACAACAGCTAAATATACATTTAGAACAAACAATCACATGGAACGTGTGGGACAGAAAAAAATATTATCATGGAGAAATAAAGTGAAGAAGTAAATCGAATGCTCGGGTTTAAACCCACGTCCTTCCGGCTACATTTTGAAAGCATGGATCCAAGAAGGAACGAGGAAAAATAAATAATGCTCAAGAAAGGCCAAATCGGAACAACACGAGGGAAAAAATGCAATTGCGTAGGTGGAATCGTGGGTTATAATTGATCCAACGATTACTCTCCCTAGGTCAAAACAACATGATTCGACATAATATTCGTATAGTCACTCTCTGACGACAAACGATCACCGGTAAATCTGGACTCGCAAAAACAAAAAAAAATAATAAACTTTTCTGGGTCATTTTTTCCATACAGTACAAAGATTTTGCAGTGTTCGGCCTTGCGTGGCTGGAAGTCACAGTTCCTATAGGCTCCCACTACTTCCTACAACCTCTTGCTACAACTAAGGAGTGACAGACTGGACTTTAAAAGTTTCATGTAATGTATTCATTAAAATCATAATTATGTACCGGCAAAATTTTTTAAAAAAAACATACCGGTACGGAAAAAAATGTGTTAGCGGTGTTTGGATTTTTTAATAAAAATTCGTACCTATGACGTCGTTACAGCTTTGGGAATAAATAACTGTTTATAACAAACAAAAATTCCAGTTTTAACGTCATAAAAAGTGGGGCTAAGCATAAGAACGAGAAAAAAAGCTTAACCACAAACTCTAATATTCGATAGTGGGTAGTCTCTGGCTTAGTTACCGGTAATGCTAAATTTATTTGTGTTCCTAAAAAAATAACTTTTTAAAAAATAAGTTTAAAAAATGCAAATACTAAAAATATTTTTAAATTTAACTCCCTAACCCCAAAAAAACACATCAATATCATTTTTTATAACTGCCCAAGCCACATGAAGTAGTAACACCATCGATAAGCAGTTATAAAAGTGTACCATTAAGACTAATAATAATTCCAACTTTTAAAAGAAATTCCGAACCGTGGTAGTTCTTAAGAAGAGAACCGCTTACTGTAACTTTTATCAAAATAATAATATTTGCTTCGATGTTACGTAAATATCAAAGATTCAAATTCGATTGCTCACGCATCACGATCCGATTCAACGAAGATGATGCTGCTCGCTGTTATCATTCTGCAACTACTGTATTATTGCTATGTTAATTAGACACGGTTAAAAAAAAATATTTTTTTTCTTTTGGTTGATTGACATTAAAATTGAAGGTCGAAGAAATCCTTGACACTATTTTCAGCGGCGAACGTATTTTTTAGTAGAAAAGTTAGAAAGCACAGGGAATTTACCTACACGATAATCTCATCATTGAACTGGAAATAATCGATCCCAGTTTTATAGTGTCTGAACAAAACGATTTTTTAAAATCGTCAACAATCTCCACCCCAACATTTCGGTACTAACATAATTACATGCACAATAATGACAACAATTTTCATTTTTTTCTTACAAACAAAAAGTAAAAAATTTTAGCGCTAAAAATAAAAATGTGACACAAAAGCTGAAAATTAATCGCAGCATTTTTCTAAAAGTAGAAATAAAATTCCCAGATACAATCATTGCGCGGATTTTCCATGATTAAACATAGCTTAAAACATACTAAATAACTGACAAAAAAATGACCACCCAAAATGTCGTTCGGACAACACCCTTCGTTCCAGTTTCTTCAATTAAAACAAAAATCCACCCGCCAACTGTCAAACAATTCAGTAAACATGGTAATTGTTGTTATATAAAATTGTATTTACAAAAAAAAAAAACATTCGTTGTTTTTTGAAAATGAAAAAGAGAAATCCGCTAATTCACTTATAAGGATTCGTATTTCCCGCTTGCAATATGTAAACAAAACCGCCCCGCTATGACGTCATGTATACTCAAGCTCCGCCCCCAGACGCAGAACGACAAACAATCGCGAACCGATACATGAATATGATACGTGTTACTAGAGATACATGTAGGTGCAAAAGGAAAGAATTTGACGTCGCTTACCGATCTCGTCTCCGTGGCCCATGCTTGCAAGGGCGTGCAGTAGGTCAGGAGATAAAAGCGTAGAAATACCCTTCAAACGTCCCATTATTGCTTGGTTAGATGATCGGCTCAAAATTTATATTCTCGTAATACAAAAAAAATACACGCGATTGAAACAAGATTTCACACGAATAATCAACGTAGTCGCTTTCAGTTATTAATAGCAGACCAATTTGAAAGGAGCGATCGAACAAACAGTAGCGTCATATATGCGTTCCAAATGTCAGTCAAAAAGAAATGATGATAGCATAGTGACAGGTTGATAATAATAATAATTATATTATTATTGTTTTTAAGAATGTCAAATTTAAAATAGAGAAACAGAATTTTTTTAAAAATAAAAATAAAGTTTTAAATGCTATCGGCTTTTTTCATTAAGATGCAAATTTATTTAAAATAGAGAAACAGAATTTTTTTAAAAATAAAAATAAAGTTTTAAATGCTATCGGCTTTTTTTCATTAAGATGCAAATCTAATGTATCTATGAAATGTAAAATACATGTAATGCAATTATTTAGCAATTTTTTCCATTATCGTCAATTGGATTATCCGTCATACCCACGGACCAAACTCGATGGTATGATTATCCCAATAATCGAAGTTTCTAAGTGCTTACAAATCCTAGGCACTTCTTTTGATTGTTGTTGCACTTAAAAATTTAATGTCAAAACAGAAATCTCCATTTATTATCATTTTTTTAAATAGCAGATTGTGCCCGCGAACCCAAAATGGGTAATCGCCAATCGGTTACCCTTTCCAGTACATAGGTTTAAAATACTGACTAATTAGGCCAAGTTGATCTATGGTTAAAGTGTTTTAACGAGACCAAACACAATAATAGAAAAAAAACCAATATTATTATCATGCATACAAATAGTATGCAAAATATTGTACAGTACTGTAGCCTACTGTATTTCCACAGTTAAATTTTGAAGCATCAACAAAAATTAATAATAAAGGAACTTGCTTTCAAAATCTGCATGCAAAAACTGGAATCATA
Organism: Polydesmus angustus; assembly: GCA_034698085.1. NCBI lineage: Eukaryota > Metazoa > Arthropoda > Diplopoda > Polydesmida > Polydesmidae > Polydesmus > Polydesmus angustus. The sequence goes on from JAQGAY010001869.1 coordinate 10,289, forward strand.
CTTTTGTTTTAAGCAAATTTTAATTTGAACGTTTGCAAAACGCAATTTTCTGAATGCAGAATTATTGCAGCAGGTGGTAAATAATTACAGGAACAGTAAATATATCATCGTTTTTATTATTTATTTAGAAAAATTAAAGCTTAAGTATCCGTAATCAAATTTGCTGTGTTCTGATTTTTTTTCCTTTATCTCGCATCCTTTTTAAACCTTATTTCTTAAAGCCTGAACAATATTATACTACCTGCAATAAACTGCAATTCCAGTAATATGTACAAAAAACTTTCTATCTGGTATTTTACTTTAATTTAATTAAAATTGTCGCCCCACTAGGGAATAAAAACAACTTACAAACAATGTTCGCACACTCGTAATAACAATATTTAGCAACATAAACACACGAAAACACCATTTACATCTGCAACTACAAAAAAATCACTAAAATATTAATCACTACCGGTACTGTATAATAATATTGTGTGAAAAAATATGTTATTGTTTGTTTACTTTTAAAGAAAGCTTATTAATTAGCCGAGTATGCTAATTTGGATATAAATCTAATTTAACACAGCTATGAGTTTTATTTCGTAACTAATTCAAATCATGCAAATGAAGTGGAAAGCCATCATACCAATTTCAATGACCTATATTAATGATGGTAGGGGAGAAGAAATGAGTTAGGAGGAATAGTCTTTTTTTAAATATCAATTTACGCACGGCGGTAATTAAATTTCGCAAATTCTGACGTCATTTTCATCGCGTTAACAAATTGAAAACCATTTGCAAATCGCCTGTCAACACCTTCTATCTTATTTAGGCGTCTTAAATGTTTGCAAACAAATACGGTACTGTAACTGCTAATCTATTTTCAACCATAGCGGAAACTCTTCACTTCTAATTTTATGCCATTTCAATTATGATTTACGAGCCTAATTTGCAAGGAGGTATATTGCACAGACGTCACGTAATTTCTCAATATTATGGTTTTCCCCGCGAAGACCTAATTATACTATTTATCCTTTAATCAATTTGTCACCTGTGATTCCCATAATAGTTTCTTTCTCGTCAATACAGTCATTGCAATGTGAAATGCTGTAATTTTTATATTATTAATTCAGCGTAGTTGTTTTGGTAAATATCCGCCTTTGGTTAGTTCAATATTGATAATATTTGACATTAAATACGCGGAGATGTTCAATAGTCAATAGGGTTTTTCTACATTATGATATACTGTATGTTGCATACAGCAAATAAAAAAGAGCATACTAAAGCCTTCCCGCACTTCTATTGACTGAGATAAAAAAAAACATTGAATGGCGTCTAGACCATAGTTTCAAAATTATTCCATCTTCAAAACCCTTACCATTTTGTTACAATATCATCGCGCGTTTTTACTACTCATTTTCTCCATTACTTTAATAGTGTAATAGTTTAGTACCTGTATATTATAATCATTTCATTCCTACCGTACATTGATATCAATTGAAATTGAAATCGCGATTAAAATTTGAAGAAAAAGCATGAATCTGACAATAATTCTAGGAACTATAAAGTGGCTTAAAATTAGAAATGCAAGCGATTTAATAGTTTGGGATTATTTTATCCACTCATCCATCATGCATTATTTTATTATGCATTAATAATGCTATCAAACGAATTAAAATTATATAATTTTGTCGACAAGTAAGAAAAATAATCGTCGAGATTTAACGTTAACTTACTCGTAAAGTTTGCGTTTTCTTAGACAAAATAAAATTCTAATACCTGAATAATAATAAAAAAAAATTACTTCCGCCTTGTCTAAGCGTAAATATAAAAATTACAAAAGCTTGTTTAATACGCTTAACATTTTAATTTAAAACTGTCCACATTTTAATACCTTGAAAAACTAACTAATGCACCAAAAATAGAATTTTTCAAGCTGAAAACAATACATCACCCGTAAAAATGTACTTAGCATTTTTTCATAACAAGTAGTTACAAAAAAAAAAAAAAAAAAAAATTCGTTACCGGTATTTACGAGTTGAACAAATTGTCATTTTTAAATAATTATACAGTATTATGCAAAAACAAAAACTCCAATAATAAAGCGTTTACCGTATTTGTATGAGCCATCCAATGCATGACCTCTCGTTAAGTTCTCTGTCTGCCCCACAGACTTGCAAAAGAA
>JAQGAY010001870.1:0-12450 GCA_034698085.1 Polydesmus angustus
ACACAAATTTAACAAGGAAAATGCCTTTAAAAACCGGTTCAAGGTTAGAATTTTGGTAAAGCTATGGGCCTCTCACACCGCGTCATAGGTACGTCACGCATTTCCCTACACAGGCTTTGTTTTTAGGAGGCGTTGATTAGGTGTATTTATAAATAAATTGGTTAGTTTAGTTTTGGTAGTTTGGTTACCTAAGTTTTGGTTTAGTTTATTACTTTATAGGTTTGGTTGGTTTATGTTTACTAAGGGTTATGCAATAAGTTTTTTCCTGTAAAAAAAAACCACATTATTTATAATGGCTGGTCAAAGTGATAAAAGCTATGGTTTACCAGTCATATTTAACTCTAACATAAATAATTATTATTGTTGTTTGTATTGTATTAATTCACACAATATAAACACCTATACTGCACCCGGTAGTAAGGGTAGTTTGTTTTGTTTACAATCGAGTGAGGAGCAATAGTAATTATCTACACTTTTTGAAGATACTAATTTATTCTTCTGACTTTTCAACTTTATTTGTATTTTGCATTAATCGATGTTTGATTGATAAATTTCGTTATTGTAGTATTAATTGACGCGGCGGACTGGGAGAGTTGAATGAACAATCGTTAATTGCGTTTGAATTAATAGTTGATGCGAATGGATGAACGTCTTTTCTAATTGCTATCGGTTGGGGGAACTCTTCACTTCCACCATCACCCCTATTTACACATAATATAGTGGGGGAGGTAGCTACGGTATACGGTAGGTAGGTAGGGGAGTAGGGCGTGATGTACTTCAAATTAGGTCAAACTTTTTTTTTTTCTGACATTTTTGTGTTTATTTCTCCATTTTTTTCTATGTTATAAAATGAGAGGAGAGAAAAAAAAAATATACATTTTCGGAATCTTTTGTTTCAAAAAGTTGACTTCCGCTTCCTTCGTTTCCTACTTCCTCTATAGGTGTTAACCAGCGAGGGGTGTGGTCTTTTTCCCTTCCCCCATATCATTCATGTGACGCGGGGTCAAAGGTGGGCAACCCACCCTCTGACGTCATCCTTTCACTTGTTGATGCTGCTACCGGTTGATGGCGCGCGAACATTTCCGCTATTTGAGTTTGCAATTAAAAATTCGTTACACTTTTTTTTTCTTCCTTTTTTGGAAAATTGAAAATTGATTTTTTTTAAAATAAAAAAAAAAAAAAACTTTTATTTGTTATTATTATCACGGATTTTTGTATTATCATGAACAGTAAGTAACGCGCAGAAGAGTTGTTTGAAAAGAGTGTTTTTGTTTATTGAGTCGTGAGAGGGGTGCGCGCGATGTTTGCTTTCAATTGAAATGGGTTAAATTTCGAGACGAGAGAAAAGAAAGAAAATAATAGTAATAATAAAAAGGAGTAAAGAAAATTATATGTAAAAATTCCTGGCAGCAGCTGAAACGCGGTAAATCGATTTCACATCAATTTGCGCACTTGGAATCGACCTGAAATCAGCTGTTCCAACTAATTTATCATTTTCTCTTACATAATAACATTTTTTTTTTCTTTATTTATTTAAAAAGATTATTTTTTTTTCTTTATCGACTCGAATAAAGTTACTATTCTAAGCGAATTAATTATATTTACGCTTCGATTATGCGTTTCCGATATATCGATTAGGCTGGGGAAAAGCAAGCAGGCTGCTAGCATCGATCGATCGATTAGCCGAAACCGAAGCCGTTGTATGTGTGTTGTGCAGCTGCGTCGATGAGGTCACTGGGCTTAGATCAATAAGTCAACAAAAAAAAAAGTTCCAATATTTTTATTATTAAAATTATTATACGTGCGCTATGGAACTTCGATAATTCGAATTTTCAAGGAAAGAACAAAAATGATTCCATTGAGGTTATTGGGAGAGGAAATAAATATTGATGAATATAAAGGGAATACATATTTTTAAGTCACGTGATAATATACAATGACTGCGTGAGACCAAGGCACGCACAAAGGTTCACTGGTTAAAAACTTCGATTGCAAAGCGATCATTAATTTTATTAAAAATTCGAATGGTGGGTCTTTTATATATTTTTTTAAATTTCGATTATAAAGAGGTTTTGGAGACTAAGTTTGACAAAATACAATGACTGGAAGAGGCAATGGGAGGAAAAAGAAACCGGAAATAATACATGTATCAATAAAGTAGAAGTTCATTTGGCAAAACTTTGAATTATAGAGGTTTAGTTGTCGAAACTTCGAATTATGAAGGTTTGTTGTTATAAATTTTAAATTATAGAGGTTCAGCTAACAAAACTTTGAATTATAGAGATTTGGTAGTTACCATGTTTCTCCTGAAATAAGACACTGTTTTATTTTTTTTTTAAAGAAAAAACGCCACGAGTCTCAATGCTAAATTTAAAATATTAATATAAAAAATAAATTTTTATTCATTAAGAATCATTGTCATCTTCTTTTTAAATGTTTTCATAAATTTTTAAGTCATCAATAGCAATATCTTTTTTATTGGTTTTCTAGATTTTTTCCATCGTTGTAGCTAACAAAAAATACACAAGCGACTTATTTTTTGAAAAAGGCTCTATTTTTGGGGGAGGGCTTATACTGTATTGTTAAGGCAGCAAAAATCATGTTGGGGCTTATTTTTGGGGTACATCATACACTTGTACTTCGATCTTTTGCATTAAGTTAGATTTTAGAGCTCAATATTGTATGAATGTCGTGGTCGCAATAAGTCGTTGATCTAATCAGCTGGTAGAAACAGCAAATAAAAGCCAAGCTTTGAATTGTAGAGGTTTAGTTGTCGAAACTTCGAATAATAGAGGTTTACATGTAGTAGTCGAAACTTCGAATAATAGAGGTTTAATTATTAAAATTTTGATTTATAAAGGTTTCGATGTTAAAACCTCAGGACTATGGAGGTTTATTTGTTAAAACTTCAGTACAAAAATAACTCCGAATAACGGCGAAATTGGAACCGAGCCCTTGCCATTAAGCGAAAAACAACATTAATCGAATCGTCATAGGCTGCAATGCAGTTTTTTCGATATCTGACACGCGTTTTCTTCTGCACAACTCTTAGTACAATAGGAATTAGCAACGTGGCTGGTGATTTAAGAGCGCCAATATTGCAAAACGCCATTAAACAAGTAGCCATTATAGCGAGTTATTCCTGTATATAAAGGTTTAGTTGTTCTAAACTATTATTTATGGAGATCAGTTGTTGGAAAATTTTTACCGTTATTTATAGAAGTTGGGTAATCATTTTATAGAGGTTTAGCAATATTAAAAATTCAAGTTATATAGAGTTTAAAGTTTGGATTTGTACAGTGTGTTTTTAAATACCGGTATACGGAGTTTTTGGAAAACGAATAAAGAAGTCAAAATTTAATGAAAACGAATTAATTTTTTAAAATTTACATACAACATCTCCGATTTAATGATAAAAAACAGTTTTTAGAACATGACCTCTCCAACTGAGTCGGCACATGTTAACGCGAGTCTGGTTGGGTGTTGGCAATAATTACGCGTATGCGAAAGCTGTTTAAAATTTTGCTAACCGAGTTAGCATGTGCCGACTCAGTAGAGGAGGTCACATGCCAGATGTTATTTTTCATGGTTAAATCGGTGATGTTGTTCTAACTACCGTAAATATTAAAAAAATTATTTATTTTCATTAAAATTTGACTTGTTTATTCGCTTTTTAAATTGAAAATTTTGCTAATCGAGCTAACATGTGCCGAATCAATTGGAGAGGTCATCTTCGAAAAATTGTTTTTTATTATTAAATCGGAGGTGTTGTTGTATGTAAATATTAAAAAATTAATTCATTTTCATTAAAATTTGACTACTTTATTCGTTTTTCAAAAACTCCGTAAATTTAAAAACACACTGTAGATGAGCCAGTTGTTTCACTTATCCAAAAAAGCTTTTAAAGTCTGTACTGTAGATATTAATTATATTTATCGAGGTTTACTGATGTTTTCGATTGATCGAGCTTCTACTGTATAGACATTATGTCCGTTAATTTGTTATGTGAATATAACAATTAATAATTATTGTAATGGTGAGGAAGAGAAAGACGAGTGCGGTTACTTGTCCTTGGCAGGCCCGGTGCCTAGTACCACCCGCGCCTCCATTTGCATTCACTTGGGTTGGGTGGTGTACAATACGGAATGTTATTCTTCTATTCCAGATTTAATTATTACCTCTCGAAATGATTATTATCCCGTGTGAATTGTGTGCGAAAGAAAGAAATAAAGATGGAGAAAAATGTTTTCATTAAATTTTTGAAGGGAGAAAAAAAAAAAATAAATAAAAGTAAATTTTTTTGTGAAGGGAAAAGTGTTTTCGCTGGAGACTCCACCTATGCTAATTTATCGAGTGAATAAAAGAATTATTATTATTATTTTTATATTAGATGACCTAATTCGAGAGGTGACCAATGAGAGTAATACGCCGGTGTCAACGGCTTCTGCTGCTTTCAATTACAATAAACACTACTCCCTCCTCTTTCTCTATGGCAAAAATAGCGCGGGGGAATTTATTATTGTTGTTAATGGCGTCGTCTAACGGTCACGGATCAGCTTCATTTATTTATTTAAATAATCAATTTTTATTAAGTGTATTTTTATTGTGGCGGTGACAACGCCGAGTGACGTCATAATAGACGTTGTTAAACAGTAAAAATTGAGGCGAAAGCGCAAGGTTTAATGTATTCAGAAATTAAATTAAAAAGTTGTACAAATAAAGTATTTTTTTATTTAATGACGTAGAATAATGGGGAAAACTGATTTATAAAATTTTTATGCTCTATGCTTATACCGTAGTGTACATTTTTTAAAAAAATTATACGCGGTGTTCGCAAAAAAAAGTGCACCCAACTGAATGCGTTTACAATACACCTAATACTGTTTTTACACATACGTTCCTGAAAAACACGCGTAAAAAAAAATTCGTGTAAAAAAAGTAATGGGGGAATTCTGTGACATTATATAAAGGCTACCGAAAAATAATTTTAATTAATACACTTGTACATAAATATAGGTGAAAAATTTGAAAAATTCCCAAAATAAGCCAAAAATATTTTTGAAATTGGTTAAAAATTCGTGTTATTGTATTTCAAAATTTCTCGTGTAAAAAGAGAATGAAATTTTATTTTGAAACCGTGTTATTTCAAATTCGTGTAAAAAAAAATCCATGTAAAAACATTATTAGGTGTAAATATTCTCTTCCGGCCGCAACACGACCATTAGACTATACTGTACTCTCACTATGCCTGGCAGCAAACATTACATATTAATTTTAAAATGCCAGATTTTAATTAGATAGATTGTAAAACATGGGTTGTGATACAAGAAAAGGTTTACAAGACAATTGCAGGGACAATTCGATTAAGCTGTAATGTATGCCGGAAGAGAATATTTTTAACTCACTACAGTGCAGTCGTTGAGTCTGTATTTTTAAATTTGGTTTTAAGACCAATGCTAGCGACTCTTTTAAAAACACATTAAAATCGCGTGGTTTTTACCTGAGTTAATTAATGAAATGCGCATAATTTTTACATGGAAATTGAGCCGCAGTAATACACATTGCGAATACGCATCATTTTTAGTTATTAAATGAAGTTGACGCTCAACTTCGGATTTTATAAATTTTTATTAGCTGAAATAAAATATTTAATGCAAGAGTTGATTTCAAAAGGGTTTTAATATTTTATGAATTAATTGCGGCGCATTTTTTTATTTATTTATAGGATTATAAATTTTACATGAAGTTCGTAAATTTCCACAAGATGTGAGAAAAGAAAAAGATATAAAAACATTTAAAAATATGGCGGTAATAATTGCCGCACTTTTTTTTGGTAAGATTTCAGCATAATTATTACCCAAAAATATAAATACTGCGAAGAAAAAATAGAGAGTCGCTTTTGAATGAAAAGAACAAAACGTATAATTATTAATAGAAAAAACAACAACAATAGAACTGGACTTAATCTCACCTGTGCATCTAGTGAAACGAAACAAAAATTATTATAAATCATGGTATTCATTTTTACTCGTCAATTACAGAAATGAAAAAATAAATTAAAATTATTAAAATAAAATTTTGTATGGAAATTTAAAAACAATCAAGTTGTATCGACAACTTCATTGTTTTGAAAGATGAAATAAATATACAGTAATTTTCGTTTTTCTGAGGAAGTTAATTTACCGGGAAGTTTGTTGACAGATAATTCGTTTATTGAAAAATTCGTTATACAGTAATTTTCGTTTTACTGAGAAATTTGTTTTATCGAAACATGTGCTATACAGTAATTTTCGTTGTACCAAATTAATACAGTGAAACCCGTTTACAGTGCTCCCGCTGCTAGTGCGATAATTGCTCGGTCCCTTAGTCAACGCCATAGGAGCATGTGTCTAAAAAAGCCCGCTTATAGTGCGACCGTATTTGGGTCCCCAGAGACTAAATGTCTGTATAATAAGCCCGCTTATAGTGCGCTCCACTTAAATAAATTTAAAAAAAAAAATTATTTCAAATGTAGGAATTTTAAAAATTGTGAACTTTGTGGGCAGTTTTTTCGTGCCAATTACAGTATGCATGTAAAAAAAGGCCAAAAGAATAATTGGATTAAAAAATATTTTTGAGTAAATGTTTCATTTCACTAAGGAAATACTTTAAATTACATTTTTAACATTTCCCGGATATAGTGCGATCCCGCTTATAGTGCGAATTTTTTTTTGGTCCCTTGAATCGCAATATAAGCGGGTTTAACCTGTAACTGTTTATTGAAAAATTCGTTATACAGTGGTTTTTGTTGTACTGAAAAATTCGTTTTATCGAAACATGATTGTGCTATACAGTAATTTTTGTTGTACATGTACTGAGAAATTCGTTTTATCGAAACATGATTGTGCTATACAGTAATTTTTGTTGTACTGAGAAATTCGTTTTATCGAAACGTGTCCTATATACAGTGGGGAGCAAACAAATACAGTATTGAAGATACGTTACTATACTGCAATTTTCTATAATTTATTACGTTTAGAAAAGTTGATACAATTTGTTTATTAACAGAAAACATACTGGTGGCAGTTGAGTTGTAATGCAACTTGGAGAAGATGCAAACTAAATTTTATAACGTCTATAATTTCATTAAGTATTTTTTTTTAGTAGATTTTTTTCTCTCCGCCATGTTTTTTTTCTATCATAAAAGGAAGCCCAATTAAAATGTCGCCCGCGGAGCCACTTAACGAGCTCGTACGACGTCCCTGCCATTCTTAGCGTGTACACAATGTAAATGTTGAAGTCGCATTGTAAATCTGGAAAAAAAAACAACAACATGAAGTTCGAATTAAACAATTGAAAATCGAATAGAGAATAGTGTAAATAATTTAAAAATGTAAATGGGAGAAGTTGGAAAAGTCGTTTCAAGCGAGTCGAAGAGATTTCTCATTCCAAAACCGAGTCTCGTTATGATTTACATCCCATCCCCTACTCCTCCTGCACCTACACCCTTTCAAGAAAAGCGCTTAGGTAATGTAATATCGAGGTTACCACAAAAGACCTAATAATAATTACCAATGTTACCATAGAGATGAAAATATACTGCTAGCAGCCGGTATATATGCACGGTGTCCTTTAAAAAAACGGACTCAACTGAATTAGTAGTAAATACTTATAGGGATCTAAAAATTGTAATGACGCATAAAAAAACTTTACTTTATGGATTTTTTTAAACATTTAATTGTTCTAATCTGCGCTTAAAATAGTCTCCTTGGACCCACACACGCGCAGCAACACAAGCATTATACCCACTAACAATCATGCTTGGCTGCATACATTACAGCTTCATGTCTTTAGTATCATACGTTGGGGCACATCTTTAATAGAGATTTTGTGGTTAAGCATTTTTCTACGCTCGTATGCTTAAGTCTAACGTTTACGGCGTCCGAGTGTGGATTTTGGAATTTATTTCTTCATTTTCATTTGTGCAAAAATAAGTTCTAAATCTACACTCGGACGCCAAAAGCACTAGATTTAAGCATACGAATGAGGGAATTTGGAAAAGCATAACCGCAAAAAATGTTCCAGATTTAAATTAGTTAGCCTTCAAAATATGGGGTGTGATACAAGAAAAGATTTACAAAACAAAAAGTTCAAAAGCGAATAAACAAGTCAAATTTTAATGAAAATAAATTAATTTTTTAATATTTAGTTACTACAACATCTTCGATTTAACACTGAAAAATAATATTTGGCATGTGCCCTCCTCCACTGAGTCGGCACATGTTAACTCGATTAGCAAAATTTTCAATAACTCGTTCGCACATGTCTGGCTGCGTGTCGGCAATGACTCGTATGATTGCCGCAGTTTGTTGATGTACACATGGAGGAGGTCACATGTCAAATATTATTTTTTATTGTTGAATCGGAGATGTTGTTGTAACTAAATATTAAATAATTAATTTATTTTCATTAAAATTTGACTTGTTTATTCGCTTTTTAAATTGAAAATGATGCGTGTGCCATTTAACATGTGCCGATTCAGTTGGAGAGGTCATATTCTAAAAATTGTTTTTTTTTTTATCATTAAATTGGAGGTGTTGTTGTACCATGTAAATATTAAAAAATTAATTCAATTTCATTAATATTTGACTTTTTTATTCGCTTTTTAAAAATGTCGTATATTTATGGACACATGATGGTAGGCTAAGTGGGTAAAATAATATTACTGTATAATGCTTGTGCTGAAAACCAAATAAAATATTTTAAACACAGAATAGAACAATTAAATGTTAAAAATGGTTATTAAAGTAAAAGTTTTTCCATGTTTTTTAAAAAATATTTAGATTATTTAAATATAATAATTCAGTTTGGGTCCGGTTTTTTTACTGACGCCATGTATGTGTGTGTGTCAGAGGTTATAATTTATTTAACTCGTATTTCCTCTTTTTTTTTTTTTTATTTATTTATATTTTTCTCGCAAGTGCTAAAAGCATTTTGCCATTGAATATGCAAATAATCGTTTATTATTAATGAGATTTACTCTCATCAATTTAAGTATTTTTAATAGACAAACGCGGTTCTTTCGCCAACAACAAAAATGCTATTTTTTATTTATTTATTTATTCAAAATGCTGTTGGATGAAGGAACCGCCGCCACCACGTTTATCATTACTTTTTCTCTCAACCACATCATAATAATAATAAATGAAAAATTTCTACAACAACAACAACGTTTATTTTTTGATTGAATAGCTTTAGTCAAGTAAAACGAGAGTTGAGAAATAGTCGATATTATTGAGTAATCGACTTTATTTTTTTAATTAAGAAATTATTATTTTATTTATTTATTTATTATTTTTGTGAGGAGTGGATAAGGAGAGAAGAAAAAATAAATAAAGTGAAAAGATTTAAAAAGGAATGTTTTTGGAGAGCAAGAGATCGATATTTGTTTGGAGCAGCGAGCAGTCTTAATTGTTGTTTCTTTGCGTCGTCATATAATTAAATTTTCCTTCAGCGTTATTAATTAAAATAGCGTTCGTCGCTTAACGTTTCTAATCGAATTACATTACATTCTACTGACAACAACATGTAGCTACCGGGCGTTTCGTGTGTTGTGCGAACGCTCGTGTTTATGCTTTTCCGCAGCTACTCGATGATTGACACTAGAGGGCGTCACGTACGCGCACTAAACATATTTCATTCTACACTACTAAAACTTTTTTTTTATGTACATGTATTTGTAATATATAGAGGTATTTTTCAAAGATTGTTATCTCTTTTTTTTTCTCTTTATTTTTTTCCCAAAGACGTCTAAAATTATATATGTACATATACAGTAGAAGTTCGATATTGCGATTTTTCAGGGAAGTCTGAGATTCGCGAGATAATAACATAGCATTCGATTTGTAGAGGTGTTTTTTTTTTGTTTGTTTGTTTGTTTGAGAATTTATGATAATTTATTGTAGTACACTGCTGGGACTTGGTGTGAATCATTCCAATGGCTGGATGAGAATTTGTGATGGAGGCGCGTGATCAAAAGCAAGAAATCATTCGAGTTATAATAGAAATTTAGTTGTCCAAACGTCGAATGTACGTGGTTAGCAGTCAAAAACTTTGCTTTATACGAGTAGATGTTCAGTGATGAAAATATTTATTTTTATCGAGGTTTAGCAGTGAAAAACATTGTTTTATATAAGTTTAATTATAAAAAAAACTCTGTTTTGCAGAGGTTTATTAGTGAAAAACTTCGTGTTATAGAGGTTTGGTACTAAAAATCTCAAGTTTAGTTATTCAAATTTTCGTTTGATTGAGGTTTAGTTTAATTGTTAAAATTTTGATATAAAGAGATTTTGATTTATAGAGGTTCAGAATTGTCTAAAATTATTGATGTTTTTTTTTATTAGTTTCTTGTGGTCAACATTTTGAATTACTACAGGGTGTTCGTTGGATGACGTTAGTTTTGAAACATGAATAAATCAATCAAAGTTTAATGAAAATGAATTATTATTTTTAAATTTACATTAATTAACACGTTAAAATTCGATTGATTTACACTAGAACCTCAATAATCCGAGCCCCTCTAATCCGAACACCTCTATAATCCGAACAGCCCTAAAAAAAAAAAAAACTTGAAAAAACCCAAATAAATTCAAAAAAATGCAGAAAAAACCAAAATAAATAGTGAAAAAAACATTTATTTCTCGCTGGTACATCAGTACTGTACTTGTAATTGCACATTTAAATATTTTTTTGTAGTACAGATTACTTTTTGGTTTCATTTGAAAGAAAATTATCCATCATTAGTAACCAAAATAAAATGGTTTTTAGCATCAACCTCAATAATCCGAATTATTTACTAATCCGAACAAGGTCCGGTCCCAATTAGTTCGGATTATCGAGGTTCTAGTGTATTCATGTTTCAAAACTAACGTCATCCAACGAACACTCTAATATAGAAGGTCAGTTGATCTAAACTTCTAATTATCGAGATTCAGTTGTTCCAAACTTCGATTTACAGAGTTGCAGTTGTCAAAACTTGAAATTATAGAGGTTGAGTCGTTCCCCACTTGAAATTGTAGAGTAAACTTGGAAATGCGATTTTTATTGGACTTATTGAGGTTTGTTTTTGCCAGATTTGCTGAGGTTTTCGATCTATCGAGGTTCTACTGTAGCTAGCTCCTACCAATGCACTATACAGTAGGGTACTGTAAATGGCAGGCAAGCATATTTATTTATAGATTTTTATTCGCGATATGTTCGCAACGCCTGCTCCCTCAGCTGGGATTTCATAACAAAAGCCCCTTTTCTCTTCTTCCTCTGCTTTTTTTATTTTGATTTTAAATCCCATCTCTTTTCTTGAGGAAAAGAACGAAATTTATTACGCAGCTTTTCCTCCCAAACAACCCAGATTGTTGTTGTCCGTTAAGAGATGGCTCTCTCTCTCCCTACTATTAAAGCTTTTTGGAAAGGGCGCGACCTTTTCCGCGCGCCTTCGTTCGTCGTGAGTTGAATTCGGGATTTCTCATCGCTCTAAAACGTCCTCTAGTGAGTTGAGAAAATGGATGCCGGGGCTGGGCGGTAGCAATCGGCGGTAAACAGAGACGGAGTGGCGGACGGAGGACTTTGAAATTAAGTTATCGTTATCATCGTCGTCATCATCATCATCATCGATAATGTTCTCTGAATCGATATAAAAGAGGTAAAAGAATGAGGTGCGGCGGGGAGAGGGAGTGGATGGGAGACATTGCGAAAGTGAGAGTTTATTATTACGGGCAGCCAAAGTCATCAAAAAGCCCGAGTCGTTTACTCCGCCCACATCATCAAAACCCACCTACACGCTAACTCTCACTCAGAGCCGGTTGGAGGTTCGGCGAGGCCAAGGGTAATAAAGTGGGCCCCCGAATGGGTACGCGGGCAACCTGCATTGGGTTTTAAAATGCGTTTATTTCTTAAAACTCCATTTGACAATCTTTTGCGCGAGTGTTTACTTCCAAACTCTAGTTAAGGTAGTGTTTGCTCCTTTATAAACTCCATTTAACTCGTTGTTTACTTCTTAAAGTGTCATTTAAGCAAGAATTTACTTCTTTAAATTCCATTTAAGCAAGACTTTACGTCTTTAAATTTTATTTAAGCAAGAATTTACTTATTTAAATTCTATTTAAGCAAGAATTTACTTCTTTTTATTTAAGCAAGAATTTACTTCTTTAAATTCTATTTAAGCAAGAATTTACTTCTTTAAATTCTATTTAAGCAAGAATTTACTTTAAATTCTATTTAAGCAAGAATTTACTTCTTTAAATTCTATTTAAGCGAACTTTTACTTATTTCAGCAAGTATTTACTTCTTAAGGTTTCATTTTAGGCAAGCGTTTACTTCTTTAAACTTCATTTAAGCGAGTGTTTACTTATTTGAGCAAGTGTTTACTTATTTGAGCAAGTGTTTACTTATTTGAGCAAGTGTTTACTTATTTGA
>JAQGAY010001871.1:0-12445 GCA_034698085.1 Polydesmus angustus
AAGCGCCTGCACATCAAGTATCGGCATTGGAAGATAGAGTAGATACAATACGCCAAGCGGAAGATTTGCGGAAACAAAAAATATTTAGCCGAATCAAAGACAATTTGGAGGAATTAAGAAGAAGGAAGAGAAGAAGATTGTAAGTGTGTTTTTTGGTATTTTATTTTTTGTAATATTTGGCATACTAATCAACATATTTATCTTTCATAGAGTTTGAATGGGCTATTTCATGAATAATTATTGCTATTTTTATACACATCGTTATCTGTTTATTTTGATACAGTATCTGTAAAATGTGCAAGAAAAACTTTGAGATTAATCGCAATAAAATAAAAATATAATTTTTTTTTATTAAACAAGATTGTTGAACTGGGAGTGAGTGAGAGAATCCGCAATCGAAACTTCGTTATTATTATTTTTAATTTTTTTTTTTTGGCATAGCTAAATTAATCCGGTATTTTTTATTTATTTTCTAAAAGAGTTGAAACTAGCATTCCGTCATTTGTGAGTTGACCTCGTTGACTGACGACACTGTCGCAGATCACGTGTTACGCGTTCAATATTAGCTGTGCTTGGCTTGGGTTACACGTCATAATGCCTAAAACAAAAATAACTCGCGTCAAAATGACGAAACAAAAATAACTATGGCAAAATGACTAAATCATAATATCAACAAATTCGCCTAATTTTTTTTTTTTTTTTAAATTTTAAATAAAATTTCGAACGTTTGCAATTAAAATCCAGTGTTGTGATATGTTCTTTTTCATATTATAGCCTAATAGGCCTACGTGAAATGGCTCTCAATTTATGATTAACACATTCCAAAACTCCCCTTATGTTAATCATAAATTGATAGAGCCATTTCACGTATTATATAAAAAAAAAGATATCACAACACGTAAAGATAGCACAGTTTATTGTTTTTGTCATTAAAAATGGGTTTAATTGGAAGATTAAAATTATTCGTAATATTGATCGAAATTTCGTTGTATCGAGAATTTTCTTGCTATTCAGTTTTTTCTATTATACTGTACATGTAACCTACAGTATGGAAAATTTGAGCGGTTAAAATAAAGTATTATATTAAATTTCATTGTATCGGAAATATCGTTATACACGTGGTTATAATAGCCTAGAGGCTAGTGGTGAGTTATTATCGAAAAATGCATTAGCCTACAGGTATTACCGAAAAATGCATTACATGTAGCCTACAGGTTTTAAAAATTCGTTATAACAATAATATCAATAGGTAGGACCATAGTAGCTAGGACCTAAAAAAAAATTTGCTGTATGATTTGCGTTTTCGATGATGAAGAATAAAGTGCCAAACTTTTTCGTATAATCTAAACTTTTTTTTGAGGCTTTTAAAGTGGAAGAAGAATCGAGATTTTGTTATTATTAGTTTTCATTTTTGTTAATAACAAATTAATCCGGTTTTATGTATTTATTTTCTAAAGTGTTGAAACTAGCATTCCATTTATTTGTGAGGTGCCCTCGTTGATCGACAACACTTTCGTAGACCACGTGATATGCGATCACTACCGGAAGGAAGCGACAAGCAACGAGTCTCTTGCTTGTACACGGATCGATATTTTCACTGGGATAAAACAGAGTCAAATGTATTGAAAAAGTTTGTTCATACAATTAAAATATTGGTAAAGTAATAAGTTACTGTTCATTATAATACCTTAAATTAACTATAACTTATAGCTGATAATAATCTTATAATTAGATTCCTTGATTCTACTTGTGCCCAATCTCCGCCATAGCACAGCCATAGTCAACTTGTCACAGGTTGGCATTTCTCGCAAAACGACGGTAAAGTATTACTTTTTATATATTACTCTTTATATATTACTCCGTATTAATTATTGACAGTGAATGTTATGTTAATTATCTCATAATAATTACTCCAGATTATCGTATTGAGCGCCATGCAACGTGATTTCGTGCTGCAAACTCCGTTGCTTCAACGGTTGGCTGCGGTGAAAGTAGTCGCTCATTTGTGGAGTCAACCCGACATTATCGCCCGAATCGCAACATCATTTCACGGTCTACCGCATGACGAAACGATAGAATACACGAATCAATGGCAGGAGATTGAAGAGCGAGTGCGCAGCAATACCTTGAAACTTTTAGAATTTGCGCCATGTAAAAGGGAACTGACGTCGGATGTTATTAAGCCAATGGGAATCGAGATCATCCACTGGTGTCGGTATCATAATTTAGACAGTTATCCATTTAATTTCTTTGACAAGTTGCTACCTCTACAATTTTGTTGGACGAGTCACGGAACGGTAGATTATGCTAAAACGGCAGAGTTAATCGTGAAAGACGAGAGATTGGACGTCGTAAGACGCTTCGAAGTAGCGTGCCTCAACTGCTTGGAAGACGAAGCTCGGCAGTTGTTTCAATTTATTCCCAACCATCGAATACATAAGTATATGAGTGAGGCGGTAGGTTATGCGGGTATGGATCACCGCGTCTTGGTAGCCTACTTTACTTGCGTTTTAAGCGGCGATGAGGATCTGTTGCATAGACTTTTTCAAGTTATGAACTCGGCTGGTTTAATAGTGTCCATTAATCAATATCTATTCATTGTTGTTTTACATCGAGGTAGTCGAGCGACTTGCGAGTATTTCTCGCAAAAAGTAAGCCGAGATGAAAGTGACCAGGTTTTTGAATGGTGGGAAAGGCTAGCTGAATATCGCGATCAGGTACATCCTACTTGCAGTTTGATGTTTTATTTGTCGCGCATGAATGACGAACAACGGGAAGGTTTGTTTCGACGGTGCGTTCGTTGTGTACTAGCATGGTTGTTACAGTGGCCCATGCAATCCTTATTCATGGCAGTGGCACTGCGTGGGTGGCAGTTTATGGACAGCGACGATTGTGCCGTCATGTTGGATGAAGTAGTTATCAAAATCAATTTTTTTCAAGATTACGACTATGCCCAGTTGTTTAGGGAGCTGTGGCGCTTAACGCCGGCTGAGCGTAAACAACATTTTTTTAATAACATTGATTATTTGGAAGACTTAATTGCGACTAAACAAACGGAATTTATTGGATTGTGTTTGATGGAAGCGCCTGCGCAGCAGCTCCGACAAGTAGTGGAGGATTTAGATGTATATGGCGAGAAAATCTTGCGTGTGTTGCAGAATGAGAGCGTCATGTCTGACGCAGCGTTGATGGCATGTAAACAAATGGCCGCGGAGAATAGCTCAAAAGATGAAGATAATGAGGAGAAGCGGTTGAGGAGCGAATGTGTTAGTCGACTGGTAGACCTTGCGATGGATCGGGGAATTTAATGCAGAGAAACGTAGGTGTATTTGAGATTTAATTTGCGACTATTTGTATTAATAATATATTTGTAATTAGAGATGAAGAGACAAGCTCGTGATTTTGTGAACTTGATTGCAGTCAATATTTTGCTAATATGTTCGTCCAATTTGAGTTGTTTGCGGTGGAAATTAAGCAGCAGAATTAATACCTCGTTACTGTTATAATTATTCTTTTAACATCTGCTAATACGACGCGTGGTCAAAATGGTTTAATCGGGTGGTTCAAATAATTATTATTCGTTATATCGATCAAATTTTTCTTGTACAATGTAGCGAAAAGTTTCTTGCTTTTCAGTTGTTTTTTTCAAAAATTGGAGCGGTTAAAATAAAGTTATTATTATTTATTTTTGTAGCGGTAAAGATGTCTATTGCGTTCAGCGGATATAAATAAACGAACTTCCCTACAGGTCTTGTTCGCTGGCATTGATAATTGCCTACTTTTAAGGGGGACAGCGTTTGTAAAAAATATTAATGAGCTTTACACAATAATATCGACCTTCAACACACAGTAACTAGGCTACCCATTCTTAATTTACAATGGAAAAGAAATTTTAAAATTTTAAGTACATGTACAAATAATTTGAATTTCTAAACAGAAGGAATATAAAATTTACATAATTATTGTTAGATGCATATTATTATTGGTTATTATTAATGGTTAAATGTAAAGTTTTTTTTTTTAAATTTGAGTACCCTACTTTAGTATTGTATCCAGATAAACCTTTGACATATAATACAGTGTAAATAATAATGTTTACGTATTAATTTCTAAATAAAATAAAATAATTTAATAAATAAAAATTATAATTTTCAAAATATTTTAGGCGTAAATTAGTAATTTTATTTTTTAAAAATAGGAAGAATACATGATTGACAACGCTGCTTATAGAATTACCAGTGTTGTCAATCGCTACCATTTTTAATGTCGTATTTTAATTAACAACTTCTAAAATTGACTTTGTAAATTAATTAAAACTTTTAATTTTATAAAGTATTCTTATTTATATATTAAAACTTCCTAATTCAAAATAGGAATTATATTTATATTAATAGAATAATTATTATTGTTAAACGAGGTGCGGTTTGCGCTGACACCACTGTGCACCACTTGTGAAGTTGAGATTCTGAGAACTTTGTGTGTGTTATGTAATTCTCGCTTCACCTAGGCCTAGCTTGATCGAAGCAAGTTTTAAAGATAAGTAGAAAATAATATTATCCTAATTCCGCAATAATATTAATGAGGCAATGAGAGATATTCTTGAAATCTCGACGCCCTCTCACCGTAATGAGCTGTGCCAAGGCATCGGTCGTCTATTGGATAGCGAGGACGACGTGGGCAGCGATTTCAAATTTTCATGGGCCGACTCGGAACCGATCAAGGCGCATTTTTTCGTCTTGCAAATATTTTGTCGTGCGTTACCAAATTCCAACTGTCGACGTATTTGCTTCGAAAGTTCGGATATCCAGAGAAAAGATGTGCGCTGTCTCCTCGAGTTTGTCTACCGAGGGAAAACGCAAGTCGAAGTGAAGCGGCTGGACGCGGTCAAACGAGCGGCTGTCAAATTGGGACTCGAAACATTTTTAGATTTGGTCAAGGGAATAGAGGTCAAAAGCGTTGAAGAAGAAGTAACCATAGAAAATGAAACAGGCAAGTCTTGAGATTTCAATCTACAAATTTTAAGTTTATAGTGATAATTATTATGTTGTTGTTCCTAATCAAATAGATACCGAATTAAGCATGGAAGAAGTGTGCGAGAGTTTGGAGGAGTACGAAGATAAGGTAGTAAGGGAAGACTTCATCTCCGTAGACCGAGATAATACCGAATGTTCGAAGGGCGAGGAACCGAAATCAAATGTGGGAAAGGACGGGGAAAATGGTGATATTGGGAACCATTTGAGGTTCGAAAACCGAAGAGGGTATCTAAACGCTCATCTGCCAACTAAACACAGGATGGACTCGAACGGCCAAGTATTTGAAAAGATTATGAAATGCGACCAGTGCGAGTATAGTTGCGCGACAGAAATCCTCTTGAAAATTTATATCAAAAACGCGCATTGCGCGACCGACAAAGATAAATTGAAGCGTCGCAAACGGTCGATTGACTCGAACGCCAGCGATTACGAGTGTGAAACTTGCGCTAAATATTTTAAAACCGCAAAAAGTTTGCGCGAGCACAAAATGAGGACTCTGGGGCACTCGGAGAAAGTGGATTGCGAAATGTGCGGCAAAAAGTTTGCGTTGAATTCTATTCAGCAACACCGAAAGTCACACGAGGTCGGGGGAGATAAGAAATTCAAGTGCACCATTTGCGCTTATCGTAGCAGAGACCGATTCAATCTCAAGGTTCATTTGAAGAATATTCACGACATGTCAGAGAGGGTGATTGCCCGCCTTGTCTTCAGCGAAGCCACGCGGGTTTCAGACGAAGATTTAGGGAAGACAAGACGAAGTTTTAAAGGTTGGAAGAAAAGTCAGCCGAAACATTAAATGTTTGGGTGATGTATGGTTTCGAACAATTTAGCTGCCAGTCTGAGGAAGAAGTGAAGAGCGAAACGTAGGACCCGGTGAACGCCGAAATTGTTTAAGATCGATCTGTTAACCTTTGAAGATTGATTCAATTTAAATTATTTAATCCACGTTTCTTAAAATTAATGAAAACGAGTTATTTTTTTTTAGATTAAGCGTGAAAGTTGTAATATTGCGTTGAAACCAAACAGAGAAAGTAAAAACTTTTGTGTTTTGAAATAATTTTGAATTTCCCTGAAGAGAACGCTGATTTAGTTTATTTGATTTTGAACATTGCGGTTAATTTAATAAGTGGCGTTGATTATGGCAACTAAGACGAGAGTGCGGGTAAAATTCCTTCTCCATTTACTCATCTGTAATGAATGAATTTGATAGCGTTGTCATTTTTTGCCACACATTTCTTAAGACTTCTAATGAAAGTTTTCGATTTTGGCATCGATTTATTGCTGTCTTATTATTTAAAAAAAAATATCATTCTTACCGGTTTAGACTGAAATTCAATTTATTGAAGTAAACAATCTTTTAAGTTGAATCGAGTGTTTACGGATCATTAAGGAAGTAAATACCCGATTGTACTGGGCTTGTCATTCCCGGAAATGAGTGAAGAGGGTTGAAATAACTGAGGATATTCCCGTTCTCTAATAAGAAAACAATTGCAGGCTTGTGAAATAATTTAAAAATTTTTTTTGGAATTGAATGATCAAAATTAATAATAATTGTGATTAATAGTTGAAGCTGTATTAAAATGATTCAATAGTGACGTAATTCTTATTTAAGCTCACTTCCTTAAGCTCAACTTGAAAGAGTGTTTACTTCCTAAAACCTTTTTTAAAGTAAGATTTCATTGGCCCCGCGGTCGCGATTATCCCAACAATAATATTGATTGTTGGTTCTGTTCAGATTTTGGAATTTTTTTAAATTTTAATTATAATTATTATCCAAAAATAAATGACTGGCAAAGCAATTTATAACGTCACTTCCTTTTTCCAAAAAGTTCCCTTAATTGACCTAAATCTGGCAATTGTTTTCAAAGGTACGCTTGTTTTTGTTGGGACAGGGAGAGGAACCCAATGCAGGGCTGGAATTTGATTTCTTCGCTTTTAAAATTAATTTAAATTTGAATAAAAAAAGATACCGTATACTGTTTTTTCTTTCGCGCAAAACAGAAGTCCTACGACTATAATTTTTATTTATTATTTTTAATTAATAATTTTGTTTTGTATCTTGGTAATACGCGCGTGACACCACGTGATAAGCTCTGAACAGGGAAAGACAAGCAACCGGCGCTGCGCTATGCTTTGACTTTGTGGTTTGTTTTACAATATTTCAAAAATCAAATGGTAAGATATTACTGCTTACGGTAAGTAAATTTTGTTAATGGTGAAACTTGATTGTAAATTAAATCTTAGATTAAGGTTCTTTCATAGATAAACTTTGGAGGAATGCAATCTGAAGTTCTGTCTATATCCAATTGTCACTTTCAGGAATCAAGTAGGCCTATTTTAAACGTTTGGAGATTATCTTAAGTATAACTAATTATGTTGATTGATTTTCTTTGAATTATGGAGATTACAGTAAGTATATTTTATTAGTTGACGGTGCATTTCGTGCTACAAACTCCGACGCTCCAACACCTAGCTGAGGTGAAAATAGTCTCTCATTTGTGTTATTTTCACCCAAATTGCGCGTTTACCTGGTAACCAAATAAGACAAGAGACGAATGAATTGGCCCATGCAATCTTTATTCGTGAAAGTGGCAGAGTGTGGGTGGCAGTTTGTGGACCGTAAGTGTAGAAATCAACTTTTGCGGGGGTTTCTTTTTAATATCTGGAGTAGTTTTGGAGATTACGATTATGTTCAGTTGTTTTGGGAGTGTTGGTGGTTGAGTTCGGCAAGATTTTCTAGATATTCAACATTTGGAACGCTTATTTATAACCAAACAAGAAGAATTTATTCTGCTGGTTCTTAACGAAGCACTTTGGTTTTATCTTAAACAATTAGCAGAAAATGAATAATGATAAATTCAAGCATGTGTTGTTGGATGAAAGCGCAATTTCTGACTTCTGACGCAGCGCTGATGGAATGTAAACAAACAGCTGCGTTGATTAGCTCAAACGACCGAGATAATGTGGAGAAGCGATTGAGGAGCCAATATCTTAGTCGGCTCATAGACAGAGTGATGGAAGAAAGAGTCAAAAAAAGAAGATTGTAAGTGCATAGCCTTTATTTTTTTCATATTTTGTACCAATCAAAATTTAATAATAATGCTGGTATCTACTTTTAGAATTCGATGGGCAACTTGATAACTCTTTGACCTGGACTCGTTTGTTTTTCTTTTTATAATTGGAATTGTCTGACTTAAAAATTCGCGTAACTTTTCTGCAACTTCTATAAAAAGTATTTTTGATAAAGCGAAACAGCAATCGAAATAAGATAACATTTTTTGCGTTCCCCTTGAAAGCAATATTATTATTATCGAAGCAGACATAGCTTATTTTTGCTCTAGAGTTAAAACACGGGTATACAGTTTACGGTACAGTAGTAATTATAGCTACCGAAAATAAGGAAAGTATCATTAGCTAATCGAGATCTTAATTTTCAATTAGAGTTTGATTGGCAACTTAATGCTTCGATGTTTTTTTACATCCGCATTTTAATTGGCAATTGGGTTTTAGTGAATAATTGTAAAGTATGGTAGGCTACTAGGTCCACGTAGGCAGGGCCGTGCCGTGCTATGATGCAGTGAGGCGACCCGCATCAGGCGCCACTCTTAAGGGGCGCCAAAATCGACAATTTTTTTTTTTTTTTTGTATATTTTATTATGGGAATCCTATTGTATTTTTGTTTCAAGGGTACCAATTTTTTTTTTTTTTTTGGCGAGCTACTTTGTCCCCAATATTATGCTACCAGTATAATGATGCTATTTATGATATATCACATGCCTTTGCCTAAACTTTTTCGGGTACCCTTTGACTTTGGTGAGCGCTCGCCGAAATACATTTGATCTGACCGCACAGTCACTCCTAGAAGCAGAGGCGGCAATTATCAAAAAGGTAACTGCAAAAGTTACATGTCGCTAGTTCTATTCAAAGCTTACAGTTACGTTCTTTAAATAAAGTTGAGAGACAAATAGTCGGAGCAACAAATTTTCAAAAAAAATTGGAAAAGCAGACTAAAGAAAAGTGCATTAGATTTTGATATTTGCTTTTAACTTAGATCAAGTTGTCAGTCGTTTTTTGGTCTTTCTAACTAGTGGAAGAGTCCTCAAATTTTGGTCAAATTTTTTAACAAATGAGATTTAATAAGGATTGTGTCATTTAATCAGTAGTAACAAGTCGATTAGTAAGATTGGTTCATTGAAAGAAATAATTGTGTGGAACATAAATCAAAAGGTTTGTAAAAACAATTTTTTAACCAGTGTTAACAAGGTGTCTAATTAATTTGCAATTATTATGCATAAATTCATAATGCACACACAGTGGAATCATCTGGAAGTAAAAAAAAAAAAAAAAAAACGCTTAAAGGATGGGGAAGAAGGAAGACAGCTAAGTTCAGCTATGAACAAATTTTTAACACCGAAGTCTAGTTTAAACCAGCCATCTACGTCAACAGTGACTGACTCAGAGCTCCATGAACAAGTTTCAGAAGAAGTGGTTGAAGATAGCCAAAATACTGGTTTAGAAAACTCTGAGCCGCCTCAATCATTTTCAGAAGTAGATGAAGAAAGCCAAAAGATTACACCATCACAAGCTCACCAAGAACCAGGTAACAGTGACAGCCAGCACACATTAAAACTTGTTCCGTCTGATCCTGCATTATGGAATGTTTTAAGCATGTCATCTGAAACTCGTCAAATACTGGTTGAGAGAGGTCCACATCAAATTAAAGAATTTGCATTTCCTATTAATAATAGAGGACGTAAATTTTTACCAGCAAATTATATGAAAGTTTTAAGCAATGGTGAAGTTGTTGAAAGAAGTTGGTTGATTTATTCTATTGCAAATGATGATGTTTTTTGCTTTTGTTGTATATTATTTAATAATTCATCCGCAAGAAGTGACTGGCCTATAAAAGGCTCTTCTGACTGGGGAAATCTTGTGAGAAGTCTCGCAATGCACGAAACATCTGTAAATCACAAAAATGCTTTTAAAGCATGGAAAGAATTGGACATTCGCTTAAAGCAGAAAAAAACTATTGATTCTGAATATCAACGACTCACGTAGGTTCTCATTTTAGAAAGTCAACTTTTTACTTTTGCCCAAATGTAACAAGAAAATTTTTCAAAACTTTGTTCAAAATCTTTTATTATTTTCACCATTTAAAAACATTGCACGTTGAAATAATTATTAAATTACAAAATTTGTGTTAAAAAAATTAATTTCGCATTATTTTCATCAGCGCCAATAATTTTTGTATAATAACTGGTTTGTTCCATCAGACCCTATTAAATAATTACTTTATGTACGGTATTAATTTTTAAATAAAATAATTTAATAAATGTAAATTATGATTTTTAAATATTTTAAGCGTAAATTAATAATTAAATAAAAAGAAAAGTTGATTGACAACGCTGCTGATAGGATTGTCAGTGTTGTCATTTGTCACCTTTTTTAATTCCGAATTTTAACTAATAAATTCTATAATTGATTTTTTAAATTAATCAAAAAATCTATTTATAATTTATTAAAGTATTATTATTTATGTAATAAAATTTACGACACAAAATAGGAATTATATTAAAATTATGGAATTATTATTAAACGAGGCGTGGTTTGCGCTGACATCGCTGTTGTTTGTTTGTGAACTTTGTGTGTGTTATAATTTTCGCTTGATGTAGGCCTAGCTTAATTGAAGCTACAGTAGTTTCAAAGATAAGTAAAAAGAAATATTATTATCTTAAATCTCACAATAATTTTAAGGAAGAAATGGGCGATATTCTAGAAATCTCTACGCCTTCTCAGTCTCACCGCAATCAGCTGTGCCAAGGCATCGATCGTCTATTAGATAGCAAGGACGTGGGCAGCGATTTCGAATTTGTATGCGCAGACTCCACACCCATCAAAGCGCATTTCTTTGTCTTACAAATATTTTGTCGTGCGTTACAAAATTCCAACTGTCGACGCATTTGCTTCGAAAGTGCGGAAATTCAGAGAAAAGATGTGCGCTGTCTCCTCGAGTTCGTCTACCGAGGGAAAACGCTGATCCAAGGGAACCGACTGGAAGCGGTAAAACGAGCGGCTGTCAAACTGGGACTCCAAACATTTTTAGATTTGGTCGAGGGAATAAAGATCAAAAGCGTTGAAGTAGAAAATGAGACAGGCAAATTCTGAGATTTGAATCTATACATTTTAAATTACTAATATTATGTTGTTGTTCCGATCGATCAAATAGATACCGAAAGCGAGGAAGAAGTGAGTTTGGCAGAGGAGGAAGAAAGTAGAGAAGAAGACGAAGACTCCTCCGACCAAGATTATACTGAAAGTTCGGAAGAACAGGAACAGAAATTAACGTTTGCCAAGAATGCGCGCCAAAATGTGGGAAACCAAGAGAAAAATGGTGATATTGGGAAACCTTTGCGCAAAGGTAAATTGAAGCGTCGCAAACGGGCGAGTCACTCAAAGCAGCGCGATCACGAGTGCAAAACTTGCGGCAAATATTTTCAAACCGCAACGACTTTGCGCAGGCACGAAATGACGACTCTGGTGCACGCGGAGAAAGTGGATTGCGAAATTTGCGGCAAAAAGGTCTCGTTAGGCTCTATTCCCAAGCACCGAGAGTTGCACGAGATCCGGGGATATAAGAAATTCAAGTGCACTGTTTGCGCTTTTCGTAGCAGAGACCGATCCAGTCTTAAGAAACATTTAAGGAATGTTCACCACATGTCAGAGGGGAAGATTGCTCGCCTCATCTATAGCGAAGCCACGCGGGTCTCAGACAAAGATCCGCCTTCGTCTAAGGAAGATTTCTGGAAATATAAGAGGGAGTTTTAAAAGCAGGAGGTAAAGAGAGCCAAAAGTCAGCCGAAGCATTAAATGTTTGATGGTGTATGGTTTCGAACGATTTAGCTGCCAATGTTACGGTGGAAACTGAGGAGAAAATGAAGAGCCAAACCCGGTGAATGCCAAAATTGTTTAAGATGGATCGGGCAATGTTTGAAGATTGATCCAATTTAAATGATTTAATCTGTGTTTTATATAATTGATGAAAGCAAGTTGTTGTTTTTTTTAAAATTAAGCGTGAAAGTTATAATATTGCGTTATAAGCAAACAGAGAGCGTAAAAACTTTATCGCCTTGAAATAGTTTTGAATTTCCCTGATTTATTTTATTTGATTTTGAACATTGCGGTTAATTTAATAAGTGGCGTTGATTATGGCAACTAAGACGAGAGTGCGGGTAAAATTCCTTCTCCATTTACTCATCTGTAGTGAATGAATTTGATAACGTTGTCATTTTTTGGCACACATTTCTCAAGACTTCTAATGAAAATTTTCGATTTTGACATCGATTTATTGCTTTTTTATTACTTAGGAAAAAAAATATCATACTTAACGGTTTAGACTGAAATTCAATTTATTG
>JAQGAY010001872.1:0-12444 GCA_034698085.1 Polydesmus angustus
GCTTCTTGTAGTGTAGATAACTCTGTGATTATTTGGAATGCGTTAAAAATGCCAGAGATTATTACTTTTATACGTGGTCACAGTGGGCTGGTAAAAGGTGTGGCTTGGGATCCGATAGGAAAATATTTGGCTACTCAAGTTTGTAAAATGGTGATTTTACTTATGAGTATTTTTTTTTCATTTTTTCAATTTTTTAGTCTGATGACAAAACACTTAGGATATGGAGAACAATTGACTGGCATCAAGAAGCAATCGTTACAGAGCCGTTTTCAGAAGTGTGCTATTATAATTTACTTTTCTAATTTCTTAATATTTATTAGCGATCTTTTATTTTTAAGTGCGGTGGAACCACTCATGTATTGCGATTATGTTGGTCACCGGATGGCCAATATTTGGTATCTGCTCACGCAATGAATAATGCCGGCCCAACAGCACAAATTATTGAAAGAGACGGTTGGAAAACGGAAAAAGATTTCGTTGGTCACAGAAAAGCGATCACTTGTGTGGTGCGACATTTTAAAATATTTGACTTTGGATGGTTTATCTTATTTTATTTTTTAGAGGTTTAATCCAAATATTTTATCAAAAGAGAGTAAAGTTACAGGAAAGGTATAGCATTACAGTAATTTAATGATAATTATTTTACTGTATTCTGTAATATGATCGTTTTAAAAATAGATTCGGCATTATTGCTGTTGTGCTATTGGTAGTCGAGACCGGTCTCTATCTATATGGGTCTGTATTACTGTTGTGCTGTATACTGTTATGTATATTGATAAACAAGCAATGTTTTTATAGTTGACAGCTTTGAAAAGGCCCTTGGTTGTGATCCATGATTTATTTACTAGTTCTGTGCTAGACGTATCATGGTAGTATGAAATATTTAAAAGTCTGGATAATTTTTTATTTATTAATAATGTTGAAGGAGTCGCAATGGCGATCAAATAATGGCTTGTTCGTGGGATGGCACAGTTGCCTCGCTTCATTTTGCGGAAGAGGAAATTGGGAAATCACTCTGTGATGATGATAGAGTACATCTATTATTTAATTATTGCTTTACTTTTTTATAATTTTTTTAACTTTATTTATAGAATGAATTCTTTAAGAAAATGTATGGTAAAAGCTTTGTAGGAAATAGTCTTAATACCTCCGTTTCAAGAATTATTGAAAATCCAGCTTTGCTAAAACTTAAGGATGTACAAATCAAAGAACCAAAAATTCCCCCAAGTGAAATAAGTAATGGAGTTGTTGTTGCTCAAGCTAAAGGTCCCTTAAATAGGCAAATTGAAACAAGAACTGCAGATGGGAAGAGAAGAATAACTCCCATGTTTATTTCGCCACCACCTGATTTGGGGTAATAAAAGTTATTGACAGAAAATTATAAAATACTTAGTTGCTTTTGGCTTACTATTTTCTAGTGGGATTCCAAGACCTTTTAATAGTCGCCCGCAACCAACATTTAGTTCTTCTACCGAGAAACAAAGTAGAATTGTTATTGAAAAACGAAGTGATGATGCTAATTCAACTACAGGATCAAATAATGGACTTCCGAATGAATCTGATTCGTCGTTGCCATCGATCACTAAGCCTTTAGATGGCGTTTCTTCTGGGTCAAGTGATTCGGTGAAGGTTAACTATAATTTCCATATTTAAATTGATTTTTAATTGATATTCTATTTTATTCAACGTTTTGAAGGTAATACAAGTAGCTCCCCCGGCTGTGCCTCTACCGGTTAGTGCCAAAGTTCACATTCCAGTAAATGCAACCGAAAGCCTGTAAGCCCGACGTTATTGTTTAGGTTGCTTTTGGTTTAATTATTAATCTATTCATTTCTTAAAAAGCTTAAACCAAACTAACGAAAAACTAAAGCCAAAATTAATTGATCAAAAAAAAGATACAACTCCTAAGCCTATGTTAAAAAGAGGACCTGGTAGGCCACCTTTATCTGAAAAATTGACTCATCAGCAAGCGCAGTTACACGCACATCATGTAATTAAACTTTTATATACTTTGGTTCCATGTCGTCTGAACAAAGCAATTGAGGATTAAATTTTGAAACTATTTTTAGCATTCTGTACAAGATCGGGATATTCAGTCTCGGCCATCTAATTTTCATTCATCATCAGATCTTCATTTGCCTGTGCTAAGGCCAGAAAAAAATGTGAACGTTCAGGTAGAGTTATAAAAATATTTGTACTGTAGCTAGAAATGCAATAAAAAATATTTTTTATTTTTACCCAGATCCCTACTGGTAAAAAAGAATCTTGTATTGTATTGGAGTTGGAAAATGCTATTTCTGCTGGTTCAGAAGTATTAGTAAATAAATTAAAATGCACGCGGGATAATAATGAAACGTGGGAAGTTCTTTTACAAGCGAAAGGCTGTGGTGTTGCGGGAAGCAGGTAATATTTTCATGTAAATAAAAAATAAATTAAATGTTGACTAAAATTAATTTTTATTTGTAAGGCACATTGTATGCGTTGTTTGTGAAGACTGCAGCCTGTCAATATTTTCTAATTTTGGTCGACGTTTACAGCCGCCTTTAATACTTACCTCGATGGCATCCAGATTAACATGTAACGGCCATCATATAATGGTTATTACGTCAAGGGGTTTTGTATCTGTTTGGTAAATTTTTCCTGCAATTTTAGTTTTTTTTAATTAGAAATTTTAATTTCAAATTTCGTTTCAGGGATGTTAAAAAGCAACAAATCATAGTTAAAAATGAATCTTTATTACCAATTATGTCAGGTATTTATTTTATTTCTGAAACCGGTAACAATTATTGTTAATTTCGAAAACTTTACCAGGTTCACAAAGTGACCTAACAATAAGTGGCACAAGTTTAACAGAGCAAGGTTGTCCTATCGTTAGTCTTTCGGCTGGTCGATCTTACATATTTTCTTTTAGTATGGGTTGCTGGTAAGAAAACAATTTATCTTTTAATTGGCTCATTTTCATATTTTAACATTATTTTAATTTTTAAGGATGTTAATCCATAATTCTGATGACATAATTCAACAGTGTTCAAATCATCAATCATGCGCTCCTTCGCAATCTGAATTGGTTGGAGGTTTCTTACCTTTGGCCGCTTTACAAGCACAAATGAAAAGACCATCACAAAATGTTCGAAGGTTATTTAGGAGTCATTCCTCGATGCAGCGAGCTAGTACCTTGTGTCACATAGATAATCAATTAATGGCAGCTGCGTCTCTGCACTCTGCTAAGGAATACAGATTTTGGTTAATTTGCTTAGCCCGATATCTTGTACAAGAAGGCAAGTTCAAATTTTGAAACTCAATAAAACACTTTGTGACAGTATTACATTTTTTAATAGGAATGGAAGGACGCCTTCGTGAATTATGTGACAATCTCATTGGGTTTGGTTCTTCTGGCACAAAAGATAACTTGAAAAACTTCGATCTTTATGTTCAAGTATTTTAATGCAATTTGTTATTTTAAACCGATTAATTAACAAAATTATTGCAGGGAATCCATAAACACGATTTACTCCAAGAGATTTTACCAATAATCGGCTCAAATCTTCAAATGCAAAGGCTGTACGTCGAATATCAAGAACAATTAGAATTATTAAAAACTTGATTTATTCAATCATCGAAGATTCAACTTAAATTAGGTTGGAGATTTGGAAAGTCTCAACCGGTAAAATTATTTCTATAGCAAATAGTGATCTGTTTGCGAATTCGCACTAAAAGAGATGTTTTGTAAATGTTTATTAAAATTATCAGTTAAGTTTTATAAGAATCTAATTCATACGTGAAACTGCATATTATCATATAATCGACTATTGAGATTTTAATGATTTCATTTGCTGTAAAGAATTTTCAAAAAGTTTTAAAGACCACTCTTGCAACTTGGGATTTTTTGTATTTCTTGGGATGTTAATTGTATGTCCAGCTTTCCCAAAGGGAAATTGTTTCGATTCCATACTTGTACCGAATAACCTTTTCAAAGCATCTCGAGCAGCCATTTCTTCAGCAATTATTACAGTTTCTCCAGGCCCTAAAAAAAGTAGTTTAGTAACTTTTACTTCTTTTTTCATGATTTATGAATTATACCCATTCCTATTAATTTACGAGAACTATACAATCCAACGTTATATACTGCCTGAATGGTGTTTCGACCACTTTCACGGATCAACCTGAATTAATTTTAGTTTTAGTTTTTGAAATGATAAGAGGACTACAAATTTATTTTGCCTAGATTCTGGCAGTTCTATGCCATCTCTTTTCAAAATATTAATTAGGATTCCCATCGGGTTCATTATTTCCCACATGTCATTGACATCTTTGCCTACAAGCTGAGTAAGAACAAAATCCTGCGTAAATATATCGGCTTGTCGTTGTCCCTAATATAAATGACCAAATTATAATTATAGCATTGCATTAAGATAAATTGAAAAAATATTGTACTTTTTCTTCAGCTAATGCTCCTAAGAATGCTTTAAATGTTATTGCCAGTAAAGATTTTGAAGGTGGAAATTCCTATAAAGTAATAGTTTAAAATAATGATTTAAAATTCAATTTTAAAGTTTAACCTCGCTTAAAATTAAATCTTTGGTTCCAATGTTGAAGGAGATATGGCCTAGTTGATCATCTGCTGTTAAATAATTTGTTACAGCCCTGTTAAAACAGTAATTCAACATAAAAATTAAATTTTTCGAGGAAATATTCAAAGCGTTTACTGTATTCCTTCTTCCGGTAGCCGCGGATAAACAAACCTCAGATAGCAAGAAACGTAATCATTAATAAGTTCATTTCCTATGTTTACGCAAACAGAAAAACATTACTAATGTGCAGTTTTTTTAAAAAAAATAGTTCATACCTTTTTCATTTAATTCTAAATTACATTTAAGTTGAAGGGAGGCATTAGATAATCCTAACTCTTTTCTGCTTCTTTCTTCTTTTTCAATATATGACTTATGTGTAAACACTGTTCGCAGAGTGTCGATGTTAATTTCTTCATTAAGACGTTTGCCAAAAGCGTACAACTCCGCGTTGTAATTCCTACAATTTATTGATAGTTATGTTAATTCTTTTACATTAAATGCGGCATCAAATTTGGTCAGACCATTGCCAAGTCGATTGCGGAACTTCAGGTTCAGGTCCTAATTTTTCCCTTCTACGGTAGAAATCTTGCAATACAGGAGCTACCCATCGGCTAACACAGCGCCTTGAAACCACTATAATTTCGTTTAATTATTAATAAGGTCAACAAATAATTAAAATACATACCTTTTATACATGGCAGGCTCTTAAATGCAAAATTTGGAAGAGCCATCGCATTAATTTTATAATTATGGAACTTTTTCGTACGAGTTATGTCTAAATACCGGTATTGCTGAGCGTTATGCTTGTACACCGGAAGTTATATTCTTCAATGTTTCTTTTTTATTTTTCTTTCAAAAAGTTAATTTATTCCTTAAATTTTGTTTAATAAATATTATTTAAATAATGTTTCAAGAAGAAATGATGAAATTAAAAATAAATTGATATTTAAAAGTGTTAATTTATTTTAATTCTATGTATGTACCGGCATAATATGGGTTTTGGTTAAAATTAAATTATTAATGAAAATAATAACCTCATTTAACTGTTTTAATTAATTATGTGGTTTTAGTATTAAAATGTAAAACATTTTTTTTGAAAACAAGAAAAAAAACCCCAAACAGCAAAAAAATCAATAATTTCGAATAGCAGTCACATTTTGATCAATCGACGATAGGGGGCGTTGAAGAGTGATTTTCGAATACTTTTGTATTTGGTCGGTCTTTTTCACATCGTCGTGATCAAAAAAATCGAATTAAATATAAATTGAATGGACTTATGTAGGAAAAAAGAAGAAGCGGCGTTAATTTATATGCTGGCCCGTTTCGTGATGCGAATTTAATCATCCAGGGATTCGCCGTGGGAATTTGAATTCCCACGATCCGTGTATTTGCCATAACTTGGCCGCCACTGCTACAGCACAGCAGTCAGCACATCTCATCTCGCGGCTACTTCACCGTCTCAACTCATTTTATTCCTCCCACCCCCAACTTCCTTATCCCCCCTCATTTCTCAACTCGACGTTTTCTCTATTTATATGCATCTATGCCGTTGATACGGCCGTTTTTTAAGCCAACTATAAGTTTCCAGCAATATTCGATCGTAGGTTGAAATAGTTTTTTTCTTATTTAAGCTTTGATATTTAACTCGGATTGCTAATGAACGGCAACGCCAACACGAACTCTGCTGTCGTCGTTAGCGCAACCAACAACGCGAACGTTGTTGTTTCAGCTAATAAACGAAAGATCGGAGGTGGCAATCGTCCAAATTCGGCCAGGTTAGTAAACTTGTTACAATTTGATTTCGTTTTAAAAAAAATTTTTGAGTAAAAATTCGATAATAGTGTATTTTAATGGAAATGAGCGGGTCACATGCGTTTCTTCCGCCATGCGAAAGAATCCCCTTGTCGCGTGCAATCAATTTTTCATTCTTCACCTATCGGGGGGGAATTTTTACGTTTATCGTTTAGGAACTTGACCAAATTAACGAAAGTGTTTATCCAGGGTTATTGTGACTACGAAATACTAGGTGCAAAAAAAAAAAATTAACGGGGGTAATTTGTCACGGTTCCCAAAATCAGTCTGGATTTTTTTTTTGCCCCTTCTTCTTGTAGTAATGGTAAAAATGGCTCACGAGTAGCGCATGCGCAAACGAGTAAATCCATACCGTATTCATTTTATATACGGATCCCATAAGGCCGGGAACAACGTTGTCTCCTACTATTTGATTATTTTCTACTGACGTGACCTCATTTTTTTTCATTCTTCGACATACATATCTTAGCATGCGATGGTAGTCGTTTGTAATTTATAAAATAAAAAAAAAATAATTTTTTTACGAAAAGAATTGTATGAGCATCATTCTCGATCTACGCTAATTAATAGTAGCCTACTGTAGATTGATTCTTATCAACCAAAATTGTGATAGTACATTATAACCGCATTATTATTTACATGACATTTTAATTTTATTTTTATATCGACGAGAATAAATAATAATTGAACACTTAATATTAATTGCTGGCCAATACATTTTTTATTCTCTCTTTTTAGATTTGATAACATTTTAATTCAGCCGGAAATCTAAATAGAGCGATGACCTTGTATTCATATAATATTTTTGTTCGCTTTCAGTTAACTAAATTGATTCATTTTTAACCTAGATTCGAAAAATTTCACCATTCACGTAAATAATTATATGGTTCTTTAGTGCGTTTTTTAGTTATTTTATTTAAAAAAAAGAAACGCAGGGGATTTTTCTACGCAGTTGTAATAGAATGAAAATATAATTGTTTAATTTTATACTGTACATGTATTTTCTTTTAAAATATAAATTTTTTTCGCTCTGGTATTTTAGATTTTATTATCGTTTTGCACTTAAATTAATCGTTTTATTTTATAATTTAATTTTTTTTATTTATATCAATATGGATTTTAATATTTTTGATGACCTAATTCATACTGATTTTTAATTTCATTGATTTGGTTAAAATCTAAATTTTGATGCATTAATTTTTCTTTTAGGATTCCAAAGAATAAAGGAACGATGGACAGATCTATTCCTGTAAGTAAAAACTAGTTTTATCAAAAATTGCGTTTTTACTTAATAATAATTGTTAAAATTATATTGCTTTTCAGTTTTTTTTAAGGATGCTAATTTTAAGTTTTTAATTTTTAGGTTGAGGGCATTTACGGTAACGCAAGGTTTATGAATGTTTCCGCATCCTGTTTGGTTAGCTTACTTGAAAGTTTTACAGGAGCTTTGGAGTCTAATTTTTTTTTTCTATTATTAAAGGGATGTGTAGTAAGAGTTCATACATTAAACGGCGAAATTTACGAAGGAATATTTCGTACATTTTCGAATGCGGTAGATTAACTGTTTACTAAATAAAGAAATTGCAAAGTTTTAATTTATGTTATTTAGTTTGACTGCGTGCTTCAAATGTGTCATAAAATTGATCCAAAAAATCTATCTAAACGTGGACTGTCATTGGCCGAAAACGACGAAATAATAAACTCTCTTATCTTTAAATTATCTGATATGATAAGCTTAACTGCACCGAATGCCGATTTAGAGTTTGCCACTAAAGGTAGTAGCCATTTTTTAATTGTACAGCACGGTATTAATTTTGCTTTAAAAAAATAATTTGTATTTCTAGATATGTTTGCTACTGACACGATAATTAGTAAATTTAATGGGCAAGCTAGCGTAAATGAAAAAGAATTAGAACCATGGGAGGGACTTGTTACCGAACCTGAAAATGTTAGCAGTTCTTTGGACATGGAAAATGCGGTAATAGAAATTAATCAGCGATTTAACGAATATTTAAATTGAAAAATTGTATTATTTAGAATGGTTGGGATGTAAATGATATGTTCCGTACTAATGAGCAGCAATATGGAGTTCAGTCGTCTTACGATAGTACCCTTTCTGGTTACACGTAAGTTTTTTAGTTTATTCTTTAAATATTAACATTTTGTTTTGCAATAAATGCTTACTGTGATTTACACTAGAACTCAATTAGAAAAGAAAAATACGGACGATTATAAAAAACAGGAAGCGAAAGCTTTAAAATTGGCTTCTGAAATCGAGAGCAGCTCAATTCATCGCGCTCGCAGCGCTTTGGAAAACGTGGACGAAGATGAAAAAATTAGCGCTGTAGTTAGACCAGGTGAAAATAACGTTGGAAAGTAAGTGAAGCTCTAAAGTTCTATATAATATTATACTGTATTGTTATTTATAGTGTTTTTAATATTATGTTTTCTTAAATAAAAAGATATGTTGCTCCACCTAAAAGAAAAAATCAGCAGACTGGAAAACTCATTCGAGGAAACGCTGGATCTAATTCTTCTTCACAAGGAGGTTACAATGTATCTGGTGGAAGACTAGGATCCAGTGGAATGCCTCATCTTAGTCATTCCCAGATGCACGGTGGGGGAGGACCTGGAGGCGGTTATTCGAGGCTTCCTCATTCTAATAACGCTTCCAATAATTCATCCGGTCCACCTCAACATCATTCGATTAATTCGCAATCTTCTTCAGCGGGTCATTACGTTCACCGACAACAGACATCGCCGCCTGGTTTAAATAGCAATTTATCATCATCTGTAGGAATTACAAATTCCAATAGCGGAGGAGTAAGTGAAAATATACGAAAAACTTCTCATCATCACCATCATCATCAACTCCAGACACAGTCAATGGTAGTGACTGATAGTGATGCTCGATTAAACTGTGAATCACGAGTAGCAGAAAAATTAGAAGAAGAAAATAATAAATCGAAGCCAACTCAACCGCAGCATGGCCCCGGTGAGAGTGTACGTAGAGAAGCAATAGCTGTAAATGATAGTAGAAATGACACTAGCAGTGAACTTAATAGTAGTAATAGTAGTGGTGTTGCAATTCATCAACAGCCACCAAATTCTGTTCAAATGCAATTAGGAAATAATCATATATCACAGAAATTATCTAGGAAAACAATGCTTTCTAAAGGTGAACGATCGACTTGATGCTATCAACTTTTTATAATGAATTAATTGTATCTTAATATTGTGAATGTGTTTATATTTTATAGCCAATCGTGATGAAGAAACTGCAGAATTAAAGAAATTTCAAACTAATTTTAAGGTTAGCGATTCCCGGTATTTATTATAAAGATTTATATTCTAAATTTTATTAAATTTAGTTGCCTTTAAATGAAGACAAAGAGGAACCGAATAATGCGTCAACATCCACAGTGGATGAAGTTGAAGTTAAGAATAAGTTAGAAAGTGATTTAGATAAAATAGCAAAGTAAACGAACTGTTACGCTTAATTTAAAATTAATTTTATACTAATTTTTTTTTAACAATAATTTTTTAGTGGTGTAAAGAAATCCTCTTTAAATCCAAACGCCAAAGAATTTGTTTTTAATCCCAATGCTAAGGCTTTCACACCGGTAAATATATATACGGTATATTTTTTTTTCTTTTGTTTATAATAATTGGTTTTGAAATTTAACAGAGGACCCCAAGTACTCAAACACCGACTCCACCGCGAGCTCATACTCCAGGCTCCATAATGACTCAGCAAGCTACTATTTCTCTTGTTCCTGGTCAGCATTATATTGCTACAACGATGCCTCCGTACATGATGTCATCGTCTCAGTTAGCTACTGTATCACTAACTTCTCCGATGGGGCCAGCAGCTACGTCAGGATTGACTATGCATCAAGCAGTAAATCCGAGAATGAGAAAAAATGAGAACGATCATTATGCGCAAATCAATGAAGGTAGAAGATATATAGTTGAAGCAGGGCCAATATTTCCATTCGCTACTGCTCCAACTGGCGTTCCTCCGAGGCCAGATTTTTCGCACGTAGCTGCTGCTACCGGTCAACCAATTTTAGCCCCCACCTCTCTCACTTCGCAACCTTCGTTTGTGCAGTATTCACCGCAGGCTATGGTGGCCGCGCACGGTGGACCTCAGCACAATATGCCTTATGCCTCACAGGCAAATTTGCATTATTATTATCAGTGAGTTCATGATATTTATATTGGGGGTTCGTTTTTGTTTAACAGATGTATTCCGTGATTGGGCCTAGGTTGATGACCGCGCAAGGAATGTCAATGGTGTCCGCATCCCACTTGGTCCAACATACAGACCCTCAGCATGTGCCTAGTCAGATGTTTCGTAAGTATTAGTTCTGATCGATATCGTTTAAGTTTAGATTTAATTTTTACGAGTTTAGTATCCCCGCATCCAGGAGTCCCTCCTCAATTGACGCCAGGACCAACTCAGCAGCATGGCAACCACACACCCATTCCAAACATGAATCAGAGCGGGCCACACAACGCATCCTCGCAAGGACAAGCCCAGCAGCAAAATCAGGTGACCTCAATGCACCCAAATCCCAGCCCCGTTCATGGAGGAAATACACCCACACAGCAAAATCCTAACAACCAACCTCAAGGAACTCCCAATGCCCAACAAATGAACGCGTATTCTAATCCACACGCACCTAATATGACATCTGGCCAACTCCAAGGCGCGCCTCACACTCCTAATTCACCTCAAACTATGCATCCCGGGCAAGTCAATAACTCCAATACGAATCACTATCTTCAAGCGGTCGCCCACGCAGCTGCATCAAATGCTTCGCCACATGCCAATCAAGCTCACCAACACCCTTCGCAAGGTGGATTTCCAGGTACTCAGATGGTATTACTCCCACCACCTGGCCCTGGAACTCCGACCTCGATAACTGGACATCCTACAATGAGCACGCACACCCTTCAAGGGCACGCTTTAGGACACGGAGGAGTGGCCCAATTGGTCCCTCACACTTCCATGGTTATTCCAGCTACATCAGCTGGACAGTTGCAAGCTGGAGCTCACCAACTTTTTATGCCGCATCATGGAGGTAGACCTAATGCTCTGCCAGGCAGAGTAGTGTGTGCTGTTCCAACACAATCGTATCAGCTGTGAAATGCATTAGAATATTTTTAAGAAATTGTGAACTGCCTTTTTGTCCGTCAGAAAGAGACCTAGTAGATTTTTTTTCAGCCTTTTTTTTTCAGTCGTAATTTGCAACTGGCTAAAGTTGCTGACTAAAGTTTGAACCTGTGAACAATTTGGTTATATATTAGGGGGGAAAAAGTAGCGACTTCATGAACGATATGTTTTTGTTGTTAAACAGCTGGGAGAAGTAGCAAAAAGAGTTCCGCGTGAAGTATACTGCAAAAAATTTACCAACAACGACGTTTGTAAAGTGCTTCTACAAAATTACATTACGACTTAAGTTAGTAGTTATCTAATGGACAGAAAGGCATCTAGGTTTGCTAAGCAAACGAAGAGGAGAGGAAAATCACAGATACTGATAACTACAATGTATTGGTATTTTTGTTTTACTGGGTAACATGATCCCAAAATCTTTCTCCTTCCACAATGTTTGAAAATTTATTTTTCTCCTTTCCCAAATCTCGGCTTTAGTTTCTGTACTATGTCATTGCTCAAAAATGACACTCACCTTCCATTTATAATCCATTCCTACAATTTCCGAATTCTGTTGTAATCTTCTCCTTTTTTCCCCCCTTCCCCTTTCAATCTTTTCCCAAAATTGTTGCAGAAATGATCAAAAAAAAATAAGTTTTGTAGAATGGATTTATTTAAAAAAAACTAAAAAAAAAAAAATAAAAAACTAAAACCTAAATCAAGATTGTAATTGCTAATTATTTATTAAGAGAATAATGCAAAATTTCAGCTTACAAGATAGTTTCAATAGATGCAATTGACGATATTATTGTGATTTTATTAATGTGGGATAAGAATGATTAAAAAGTTTAACATGAGTTTAATTAAGATAATGAACGAAGATAAAGATCGCCAAATTTTTAA
>JAQGAY010001873.1:0-12443 GCA_034698085.1 Polydesmus angustus
TTCGGAAAATGGTGTCTTGCATAAAACGGTGTCATATGACTTCTAAAAGGAATACCGAAAGATGCTCTAAACACTTTGTTTAGAGCTCTATACAACTTTACAGCTTTATTGATTGAAGAATGAATGGAAACGCCGCTGACCATTCCTCCGCCCGGTAAATCGATGGGAAACCAGATGAAATCGCAAATAAATCAGGCAATACCTCTAAATCCCATTTGTCGCGCACACCTAAAGCTGCATTTGAATTTCCAAAAGAAAGATTGTGCGTGTCTATTGTTGTCCTTGTCTCCTGACGAACGTCACGACATTAATACTGTATCAAAAAAAAAAAAAAAAAAGGTTTAAGAGCTCAATTTTTAATTTTAAAGCTAAATTTGTTTACCACCAAACTTTAGTATCTCCTTATGTTGTCGCTATATTTACATTGTACCCACTTAAAATGTTGAGAGTTTTGCAAATTTTTATAAATTATTCGTAAATACCTGTAAACAAAATTAACAATAAAATAAGTTTTACAGTAGATATTATTATTAATTTCAAAATAACAAACTTTATATTAGTTTCGGCATAACACAACATGTAATATAGCCCACAAGTGTAACTGCGTACGTCTCTAATCCGAAACCATTTCACCTCATCATAAGAATATTCTAGACTTCGAAACGAGTTCTGCCTAAAAATTTAATAATTAATGTAAAAGTCAAATGAATCTGAAGTCTTTGCCTTACCTTGCTGCTAACTTATGTTGAGAAATTAGAACGCAGCTAGTCATGGAAACCGATCTTAATTTAACAATTATTTTTGTATCATCTAAATGATTTTCAGCTACAATCTGGTCCTTAAACCAGTTTAAAGTAAGATTTAAAGCCTCACAGCGATCATTTAGTAAATGATTGCTATCTACTTCAACTACACCCCCATAACTAGAAGATGCCAAGTTGACATCATTTTTGTAGCATTCTAAAATTTGATAATGATACAGTTGTTAACAATTTTGCACGATAATGTATATAATTATCTAAAATTACTTTCTAATCTGGTTTCCATTGCTCTAAAAAGTGTGTCATCAGTGTATAGCTTACTCGGCTTAACTATCTTAAATACATCTGTTTTTTCAATGAGATGTAACCGTATCAGAGATGTTAGTTGTTCCCTGTTCTCTTTACTTGTCATCTCCTTATTGCCTCTAATCCAATTTTCAATGGCCAAAAACATTTTTACTTCTGGCAAGTAAATAACACCTTTCAGTTGAAGTAAAAATAATACTACATCCTATATTGTCAATAGATTAAATATTTTACAAAAAAAAAAAATTCTACAGCACTGCTATTAAATTATTAATACTTACAAACGACAACAGGACAAAATTTGGAGCTTCAATTATTTCCGATGCGTTATTTGTTATAAATATTTTGGCCGGATTTATCACCGAGTGTAGCTTTATTTCAGATGCCATGTAGATTATTAGTATGGCACTGTCACGACTTAACTTTTTTACTAATAGCTCGGATATTTCAGTTGTTAAATCCTCCAACAAGCATTTCTCAGCTACTTTAAAGACTTTAAATATTTCAGAAATCTAATTTTTAAGAAAATAAATAATTGTTTTTGATAGCCTAATTATTATTTATAATAGCAATGCATACCTCCAACGTTTCTAAGCTAAGTTTACAGTAAATGTATTCCAAAACATAACTAAACGATTTGG
Source organism: Polydesmus angustus (assembly GCA_034698085.1). Classification (NCBI taxonomy): domain Eukaryota; kingdom Metazoa; phylum Arthropoda; class Diplopoda; order Polydesmida; family Polydesmidae; genus Polydesmus; species Polydesmus angustus. The sequence continues at coordinate 1,709 of JAQGAY010001873.1, forward strand.
AATCTTGAATGTCTTCTAACTTTATTTCCGATTGAGCTGTCTCGGTCCAATTCCCTTCAAACTTATTCCTATAATAATTTTTTTTAAAGCTAATTATTTACCGGTTTGTTACAAAAAAAGATAAAAAGCACTCACCTGAAATATACACTGCGAGCTTCAAGTATAAACTTATGGCAATGGAATCGCGTATTACCAACAATGACGGTGAAATCATATTTAATATTAGAAATGTCTTGCACAAATTTTTCGCAACGAGATTTTTTTACATCATCCATATTTACTGTATGTAATTATGAAAAATCTTTTGTCCGTAAACCAGTAAACTCCGTAAATAAAATCCGTCGATAATCTTTCGAAAAACGCGAAAACACTTAGGAGGAAAATTTGTAAGTGGTGTTGAAATTGGATTGGTGAATATTATGTGGTAGAATCGCGAATATGTAATGACAGTTCATAAATAATTCCGAGCGATTTCAAAAATATAAGTATGCATAAATTTAGCAATTAGAATAAAATATAGAATGAAAATAATTTAACCGAACAAATTAAATGACGTGACGGCTAAAACGTCATCATATAAGCGATCCCATTAAAAATGGCGATGACAGGGAAAGTGGAAGAGCGCGAGAAATTTAAAAAAAAATGAGAATCAAAACGGACACGATCGGCTAAAAAATAATAAAAATGTAATCACACTTTAAAAAAATATAACCCATTTTATTATTTAATTACCCGGTACCGGTATTTATTTTTTTGATATTTTTTGCGCAAATAAATTAGATGCGTGAAGATTTATCTAGATTGCTGAACCGAAAACGGGTGATCTTAATCGCAGGGACCATAATATCAGAATATTCGCTCACTCGAGTTAGAACTTTAATATCATTGCTTAGTTTTTTTTTGCGTATAATGAGCATTTTTTGTAATTGAATGGGAATTGATTTTAAGTTTAACTAATTAGGTTTTGTGCGTTTATCGAAAGTAGGCCTACAGTGATTACATGCAGGAATATTTTATGTACAAATTTATTTGTTCCTTTTTGGTATTAAAAAAAGTAGAAAAATATATAATTCATAATAATTGTGATAAAATTTAGTGTTTTTCTGTATGGAGTTGATTAGTCGTTCTTCGAGTACAATGTAGGCTACTATGAGATTTTCGAAGTAAATTAAATTATCTGCATTACACGAATTTACAAATATTAGTTTAAAAATCTTTATTTCGAATATTAAAAGCGTAATGTAATACAAAAAATAAAAGCAAAATTTAAGATTTGGCTTTAAAATTGGTAACTCACGAAAGCTCTAAAAAATAAGTTACCACAAGGAACATCTGTGCTTTCGGCTCATTCTTGATTGTGGCGAACATTGAAATACTGTGCTAAAATTTTCCGAATTTATCATCAAAAGATTTATCCTATAAATAATAAATTATTTTTTTATAATTTTTTTTAAACTATTTTATACAGTATCTGAAAACCTTTCCGGTGATGGCGTGTGCCTGTAAGTTTCTACCAATTGAGAGTAATGCTTTACTCCTACCGTTGAACAAAATAACTTCAAAAAAATAATAATAATAATTATTCTATTAACAATTTAAGTAAATAAACATTTAATTATTTTACTTGAACGGCGCTTAAGAAGAATACTTTATCCTTATTTATCGAAATGCCCGGGAGTGTCTGTTCTTTTGGATTCGTACTTTCCCAAGATTTATATGCCTATTTACCGGAAATAACACTTGAAAACATTTTCAGTTAGGAGAAAAATTTTATTTTTGTACTTGATAAGCCACAGATATTCCGGAATCAGCAATATTTTCTCTCAAAGTGGAAAATCGATTCAACTAAACAAATTGTTTGCTTAAAAAACATAAAATAAAAAGCATTTGTTTCAATTTACCTCTCTAATAGTTCCGTTAACTCCGACTTTGTATCTCAATAGTTGAGCAAATTGTTTGGGATACCAGTCAAAGAAACAGCCCACTCTTTTGTAGAAAGCAAGTTCATCTTCTTCCGACTCGAACAAACCAAACACATTTCCATTTTTATCGTATTTCACCCCTAAATCAAGACTTTTTTATAAGTTGGCAAACATTAAGTTTTGCGTAATTACCTAAGAAATCCAGTCCGTGAAATATTTCGTGAGCAATCACAAAACCTAAATTCCCAAAACTAACATATTTTGGTACATTTGGAAAGTAGCTCGGCGGATGTAAATAAGCCAAAGGAAAAACTAAGATAGAAGAGCAATATGAGAATTACAAATACGGTTTTAAGAATTTCTCCATACTTACAAATTTGGTTAGTGAGCGGGTGATAAAATGCGTTGACCATGTACCAGCCAAGACGCTCGATGACATACAGCTGCCTAATAAACCATCGATAATATATAATTAATGCTATGGTAAAAATTTAAATCCCACAAAATAAATATCTAAATTTACCCATAAGTTGACTTGCTTTTACGCTGCTCTATTTTGTATTGTTTATAAAATCGTCGGGAATGTTCTTTATTCGTGGAAAGCATGGTTAAAGTATTCTCAAGAAATCCATTGGGTTTCATTTCAATCTAGAAAATTACTTTTTTTTTTTTAAAAAAAAAGTATTTTGATTTGTATTTTTTTCAATTTGTTTACCTGAGCAATGTCCGAATAAAACCACTCATTAGATTTGAGTTTTAAATCTCCAAAATGTCCTTCGATGTTAATAATCTAATAATTTTAAAGAAAGGTTTGTCGTTTTTGTCTTTTTTTAAAGTGAGTTAAATTTTTAAAAATGTTTTACCTTTCGCAAAAAGTTTTGTTTGCTTCGACGCGACATCCATTCACAATCTTGAATAATCGAGGTTAGTTGAAATTTCACTTGTTCGAAAACTAATCCAATCTTTCAAAAAAAATTATAATTTGTATAGTAACATAATATTGCACATGAAACGCAGAAAACTGTACTTCTTTTTTAGCGGTTAATAAAAATTGCTTAGATTCTGCCGCTGTGTAGATCTCGGACAGAGAAAACGGAAAAACAGATTTTGTATATCTTAAACAAACATCAGGAGACTAAAAAAATAAATTTTATTAGAGTTGCGGGAATATATTAATTTTTTTAAATAACCTTTAAAAATTCCGTGGACATAATCGCTTGTTTCGAGACATAAATAGCGAGAAGAACGTGTATATTCCTAACAAAAATAGCCATTATTAAAATGGTTTAGAAATCAAATTTAAAAAAAATTATTAAATTAATTACCTGTCCATATATTTTTCAAACAAATTATTCAAGTTGTGCATGTACCCGAGATCTTCAACTTTAACTTGATCGTCGTAAGAAAACCGGTACGTGTACAAACGATTCATTAAGTGGACCCAAATAACCTGAAAAAAAAAATAATTATAAAAATATTTAATTCAAATTTTGGAATAGAAACAAAATTCTCTCACCGATCCGAAGATCTTTTGCAGCGCGTGTAATTTCATTTTGATTGGGTTGGAAGAATTCAGGTGAAAATGAATCTGAAATAATAATTATTCCGTTAAAACTAAAAACATCGCTCAAATAGATTTACTTTGCTTTTTTTTACCATTTGAAATTCGGTTTCAAAATTGTGGAATTCCAAAGCAAAACTTTCGTAAGAAATATTTCGCTCGGCACAAATTTCTTGAGTAACGGTCCGTATTAAATTAAACTGCAAAAAAAAAAATACACCATAATTATAAATTGTTAAATCCTGTTAAACAAAATTACTAACCTTGTCCGAGACACTAGAGGCCCTTTCTCGCTACAGAAATTTAAAAACGAAATTAATTTTTTCTAAAAAATAAAATCGTAAAATTATAATATATTTCTCACCTCTATATCGATCAATTGAATATTTGCAGGAGCAATCTTGCGTTAAAAAAATTAATTAATTTTAAAAATCAATTTTTTTGAAGAATATATTATCTGTAATACCTTAATAATAAAACCATCACTCTGCGGTTCATCATCGTCATCAATATCAATACTCATAAACGAGAATGAACCAAATTTGAGAACGTGTATAAACAAATCAGTGAGAGGTCCATGAGCCCGGAAATTAGTGTCGATTGCCGCATCTATAAAGCTTTTCGCTAGACAAAAAGAGTATTAGAAAAAAATAAACACCCAAAAAATTGCTCGATTAATTATTAGTTTTACTTGATTTTACGTTGGATTGTTTCGGACCTGTGTCGTATAAGCAACTGTAATAATAACTTTTTAATTGCCTGTACATAGCAGACAAAGTGTGGTCTTCGCTCGTCCAATGACTTTCCAATAAATCTGTCAAAATTAAATTATAAAAATAAAACTATTAAAATTATGTTACGTGGTACCTCTAAGGTCGACGTCGACTTGGTTTTGAAGAACATCCATGGCTGAAATAATAGCTTTTCCATTTTTGTTTTTGCGTATCCATCCCCCGCAGGCGTATTGATAAAAATCCTCGCACGGATCCACCGTCGGATCCATGGACGACAGCAATTGATAGGAGACGGCGATACATTCCGGGGTTTCGCACAAATTATTTTGCTCGCTTAACTTTTTTTAAAAAATTTTTTTTATAAATAATAATGATGGTCGTGTAGACGAGTAAATGTAAATTTACCTGCTCAAATGCGATCTGAGTACGCTCGATTGAGCGATTTTGGTTAGTCAGCGTGGAAATATAAATGGAAGAAGCGATGCACGCGATAATAATCGAAATTGTCGTTGAAAACAATATGAATTTTTTTTGAATTTCGAAAGTAAAAAAGCGGCTCCATTTCTTTATTTTTTGGACGTTTTCGCTAGTTAAAGGTTCTTCATCCATCGCGCACAAATAAAATCTTTGGCCGAAAATATTAATATTATTTACTTTTAAAAATTTTTAAAAAAGGTTAAAATGCCTGTTTAAAGTTTTCTCACTTACTGTAAACGAATTAATTGAGATGAAATTTACTTCACTGTTATTTGACCCGTCGATCAAGTCACTGACCACCACTTTGAAACGTAAAAACGAAAATAACATTTTACGAATAATTTGATTTTTTTTTCTTGCATTTGTTAATTTAGTTTTAAGGTCACGGGTCCATTTTTTTTCATCAAAAATAATTGCCCTTGAATGTGAAAACAATAATATTGGTTTAGATTTTTCACGTTCTATGCAAATTAATAGCATCGACGCTACACTATTATTTTCATACGTTTTACCGGTCTAAATGAGTTTAATAAATATTAAAAGTAAACGAAAGCAAAATAATATTATACCGGTAGTTCAAAATAAAAGATAATTATATTTTTTTTTTAAACAATAGTTTAATTCAAAGTAATACATATAAATAATTTGACTTAAAAAAAGTCTTTTATTGTTATTCTTGCTGAATTTACTTACCCATCCATTTGTTATTCTCACGAATTTGTGCTATCAACGACAAGGATCTTTTTCATTCTTACTTGCCATTTTAATTGAGCAATAATTACAACAATGTTGTAAACTAGCTGCTAAGAGTTTTGTTTATTTATACAGTATTATCTGAATACATAATATTATTATCCGCATTGATCAAATTAACAACGTGTAGTTAAATAAAACTATTTATTGAACAATAATAGGTACAATATGGTACTTATTTAATATTTTTTTTTTACCAAAAATTGCACTTTGTTTTTGGATTCATTCGCGAATCAGCAGGGCAGTTAAATACGCGGGAAAAATTCTCGGAATTCATCACCAAAAAATTCATTCTAGAAATAGATTTGGGAGCTCAGAATATTTTTTTTTTAAACAAACCAAAATGGTAAAAACAATTTAATGTTTATTTAGTTAAACGATTATTTATACCTTTCTGGATCTGGAGAATGTTCGTCTAATTCTAACAATTTAGAATATGAATTCAGCTCAAGAGTGGAACAAAATGACTATAAATTAATTTTATTTTTACAGAAAAAAAATTTAGTAAAACGTGCATCACGCACTTTTAAAAACAAAACTTTACCTGAGCAACACTTATGAAAAAAATTTGGTCATCGTTGAGTGAGATTCCCGGAAGCCTTGGTTCTTTCGGATTAACATTTTCCCAAGCTTTATAAGCCTAAATCAATCAATTTTATTTATAAATTTAAACTATAGAAAAACTTTAAAACTGTTTTACTTGATACGCTAACGTGATCCCCGAATTGTCGGCAATGTTATCATCCAGTGTAAGTTGTTCGTTCAACTATATGAATTTCCATCATAATATTTCGTTCTTCTTAATAACGTATTAAGAATAATGAATTTGAGTAAACGTTTTACTTCACCTTAATAGTGTCTTTGTATCCAGCTTTGAAACGTATCAGCTGATCGAACGTTTTGGGGTACCAATCGTGAAAGCAATGAGTCTGAACATTGTATTTCAGTTGATCAAATAGATAATCAAAACTCAGATGAGAATTCCAACGCGGGAAGCTCTTTTCTCTTTCAAATAGTTCGTATTTCACTCCTGAATAAAATTATATTTTTCCCATAAATTTCGAAATTTATAATAATTGATGGTTTACCTGTCGAGTCAATACTATGCGATACTTCATGAGCAATGGTGAACCCTAAATTGCCAAACGTTACGTATTTCGGTACATTTGGTGTGTATTTTGGTGGATTTAAATAACCCAATTTAATAGCTAAAAATAACAATAAATTAGTTTTTTCTTTCAAGTTTAAAAAATTAAACTTACCGATGTTGTTTACTTTTTTATGATATTCCGCGTTAACCGCATACGAAGGTCTAATCTCTGAAATTGCGTCTATTAATCTAAATTGAGCATTCATATTTTTTTAAAAATAATTACAGTAATTAATTTATGATGATAAAAGCAATTTACTCGTTTAGATTGGTGTCTTTAGTTTTTAAATTTTGTTGAAACGATTGAAATCTGGCAGAGTGCAAATTTATAGTATTTTCAAAGAAATTTACTGGATCTAATTTTACCTAAAAGAAAAAATAATTAATAATTTATTAAATACTAATTTTGTAAGTAATAGCATTACATGTCTCGCAATATTAAAAAGTCGGTCAACATATTTGCTTTTCAATTCGCCAAAATATCCGGTCATTCCGTAAATCTAAGCAATATTTTAATAAACAAAATATAAGTGTTTTTTTTTTTCTTTCTTCGAAATATTTTAACAAACCTTTTCTCGCAATTTGTATTTTCCGGTATATCTAAGCCATTGAATATGTTCGATCTTATCAATTATTTTGTCTTTAATTTCTCGGAAAATAAGATTTGTCTATATAAAGATATTCAAATTATTACGGATGAGATAATTTTATTTTTAAAAAGAAATAAACAAATGACACTCACATCTTTTCTAATGGAATCCAAAAGCTTCGAAGGCGCTGATTTCACGTAAATTAATGACAGAGAATAAGGCATATATTTTTTTGTGTAAGCCAAACACTGTTTCCAGTCCTGTACGAATCAAAATTAATTAAAATGAATTGTAAATATAATATTATAATGGTTCAAATCTTTTTGCTCACTTTTTCTCCAACATTGTCAAGGAATGAATACTCGGCAAACATTAAAATAATCAATTCCTTAACGTCGCTTAAACATAAACAAATAAAATAAATGGTGAAAAGAACTTGTTACTTTTTAAATGTCACTTTACCTGTCGGAATAATTTTTAAACAAATTGTCTAACTCTATCATATAATTGATGTCTTTGATCGCTATCTTGTCCAACAGATTATATTCTAAGCCAAAATATTTAGTCAATAAAATTGTCCAATCAGTCTAAAACACAAAAATAATTATTATTTTAAAGATTGACCGTTATTAATTTATTTCTTCTTAATATAAATGTACTTTGTTTATTTTCTGAACTATTTGCAGATTGAACAAGGTAATAAATTCAATGTTTCCCGTTACGCTTTTATTAATATAAGAGTTAAGAACAAGCTACAAAACAACTCAAAATTAAATTTTTTTTACATGGAAAAAAATATCGAAAGAAATACCGGAAATACCTTACTTTAAAAAATGCGCTTAAAAAAGTGGCCAATTTCATTTTGATAGCAAATGCATTAATTGTGTTATTCTTTTCTGGAAATATTTCGAGGTATAACTCAACTAAGTTTTGAAGACGACGTCCTATTTTTTCGACTACGACTTCCTGTAAAATAGATTTAAAAATAATTTATTCTTAATTTACAAGTATATGACAGTAATTAAAGTTAAAATTTGAAATTATGTGCAACAGGTGCGTGGAAAAATCGATTAATAATCCGCGAAAATGTATTTGTTTTTGATCGTTTTGCTAATAATGTTTTCAACATTACAGGGATGCAGTTACTAGGGACATTTAGTAAATCAAGGCAAAGACAAGAGTCAAAGTATTATTATTGCAAGGACAATTTAAATTGTTTTTTTATTGTTTCGTTTTAATACGATGACAGTAGTCAGCATGGTGCCGAAGATATTTCAATGTGGAGTTGTCCTTGCAGTAACACGTTGACTATTGCTCTTGCTTTAAATAACTGAGTATCTAAATATCTAATTAAAAATTGTTAATACAGCAATATTTTAATAATACTTTATGAGCGCGCGAATAATGATTAAAAGATGACACCACACATTTTTTTAATTAATTTCAACGCTGACTTTATTATATTGATTTTGCTTTTACTGGTAACTCTTCAAGAATTATTATTATGAAATACCGACATCAAAATGAAATTTGACTCGAGTAAATAAATGTGTATAAATAATCACAGTATAATTATGTATAAATACCTGGCTGTTGAGTTTCTTGTCAGTGTAAAGAAACCGGTTAAACACAGTATATGGCGGCCCAATCTTTAATTAATTAATTAATAATTAATATTAAAAAAAATTTGTTTAAGCTACAACTTCTTTTTTTTTTTACCTTTATAATTAAACCTTCATCGTAAAATTGATCAATATCATAAAATGGTAAATCACCGACTTTCATTAATGCGTACATTATATCGGTGAAGTTGGAAGAAGTTGCTAACAACAATAATTTTTTAAGCTGATTTTTAACTGTTACGGTAATAAAGAAAATTAAGCACAAGTTTTTAAAATTTAAAAAAAACTACAATTTTTACGAGAATTTGCTCCAATTTCATCACTCGTATTAACATTTCTACAACTATAGTAAAAAGTTTTTAATTGGTTAAAAACAGTGTTTAAATTATTATCCTTCGATTTCCAATTACTTTCTAACAAATCTATTTCCCAATAAAACAACACCCCAAAAAAATAATTAGGTATAAATAAATAAAAAATTATTTCAATTGAATTTCATCGATATATTATACTTTTAATTTTGATGGTGATTTCTTGATTGATTTTCTCTTCGTTGCCGACGTAAGTGAATCCGTCGTTATTTCTGGCTATCCATCCACCGCAGGCGAATTTATAAAAGTCCTCGCAAGGATTCACATTGGGATCCATGTAGGAATTCAATTGATGAGAAATCGCCACGCAATCGGCACTTAAACACAACGATCTTTCGGAATGTTCACCCGAAGTAGCTGAGTTATACTTGCCCCACATAACGCAAGCGAGGATAAAAAAAATTAAAAATAAAACGATTAACCATTTTTCTAAGAAAGTTCTTTTGCCACAAAGCGAATGTTTTTTTACTCGAACTTCAGGTTCATCCATTTCTTCCATCTTCTATTTTTTTATATAATATATAAAAAAAACACACAAAAAAAAAAACAAAGAAGAAAATGAAAACAAGCTAGAATGTCGCCAGAATGATGAGTGGAAATGATTTTTGCATGATCTCGGTAAACTATACACGTCAACGTCACGTGGTGATAAAGTGGGACGTTTTAGCCACACCTATTGGCATCTGGAGAAGAGTTTGGCGGTTCATCGTTTGTTTCTGATTTGCGTCATCTCATGATGCTAGATTATTAGTATGTTTATCTTACTCCAAGGTCGGTTGGCTGCTGGCTCTATATTAAAATCTTTTCTACAGCAGTTTACCTCTATTTATGCTTTTTCACTTCGGTAAATAGAAAACAGTACTTTTATAATATTATAGATGAGAGATGTAATCTATGATCTACCTACGGTTTTTATTGCATTATTACTAGTATAATAAAAAGGAAAGACTTATATTAAAGTCGAAAATATACGATTAAATACAGTAGAGACAATTTTTTTTAAAAAAATCTGATTGAAATTTAAGAAGCAAAGTCGTCGTAAAAAGCGAACTTAGATCTGAAATTCTGCTTTCTGTTTTTCTTGTGAATTTTTTCCTATCAATGATCTCTTTCGTTTTTAGTGACAGTTTCAATTTATGATATGATTTTTTATTTATGTTTGCACCAAGTTTATTCAAGTAATTTTTTTTTACATTTTATCAAGTTACAGAATACAACTCATCAATTAACTTATTTAAACAACGAAAATTTATGATTGCATTATTTACGGTTTAGATGCATATGATGATGTAAATTATTATTAAGGGTTTATTTTTTTTTTAATTTTTATTTGAACATTTTATAATTATTAAATGTAATTGTCTAAATTTATTCGTTTTGCAGTGAAGTATTTAAGGAGAATAAAACGCGACTAAAACAATTTCACGTCGGCAAAACGTATATGGGGTTTATTTCTAACAAATATTTTCTCTTCGTGGTTGTTACGTCAATATTTATATAATCGAAAAAGGCGAGACAACAGACGTATGTTATTATTTGATATATATATATATAT
>JAQGAY010001874.1:0-12439 GCA_034698085.1 Polydesmus angustus
GTATGTTTTGACAGATTGCAGTTTCAATGAAGTATCTGAAGACGAAAATCACAGTATTTCTGGAATTCAAAAAAATAATTTTAAAGAAACCAAACATTTATCAATTTTTGATGACGTTTCTCCAATTCATCACTCACAAAAATCTAATCAAATAAATAAAAACTTTTCTCCTGTTCCTGAAACTCCAATTATGTTAATGAAAGAATTTAATTTTTCATCCGTAGTTGAAAATTCTTCAACAATTATTTCCGAGACTATTGATGAAAGTTTGAATTTTTCCAATTCAAAAAGTTTGAAAAATCTGGTACATCCACTTTCAATTAACGTAGCACAAGTATCTTCGATTGACGAGACTAATTGTGTGGATTCTTCTGATTGTATTGGAAATTCATTAAGTCCAGAAGTAGTTTTGCTTTCTCCAGTTTTTAGCAGTCAAGAATGCAGTGAAGATAAATTAGAAACTTCGTCCAGTGAAATGGCCATCGATGAACTCAACGCGTCTTTGGATGACTTTGAAATTCCAAAATTATTTAAAAAACGCCGCGACACTGAAAATAGCCAAAAAGCGACTAAATTAAAAAAAAGTGCTGCTAAAATTACTGCCAGTAAAAGCTCTGCTACTCTTACAAATGCAAAGTACTCATTCATACCGGCTGGTAAAGGATATCGGAAACCTAAATATAAGCAAACTACGTTATCACAAACTTTCGGTGATAAAAGTACGAGTAACATTGGTCAATCAAATAACCTAAAACCAGGATGCAGCTTAAACAAAATTAAAGAAATGTCGCAAAACGATATGGAATGCACATTCGTTCCAACTCAGTATCTAACTAGAGAACCAATTAATAAACGTATTACGGATAATTTAAGTTATAAAGAAATCTCTTCAATCAAATGTCCCGAAAACGACGGTACAAAAGTGAAACTTTCCAAAATTGCTATAATAATATTTTGTATTATTATTGTTTTTCTTTGTAGACTCGGATTCAAATAGTAGCGAAGATCTGTTAGCATCATTTTTAGATACAACTAAGGAAAAAGATGATGGAATTCAGGAGATAAATCAAGACTCTATAAAAGAAATCAAATCTAAAAAACGAGATCCATTTTTTGATGATTATGACGTGTTCGTCCATTTTGATGAGGAAAATTTCAAATAAACTAAAATTGATACTTTACTGTTTTAGAATTCCTAAAAGTCCAACTGTAAATTACAAATACATGCGAGATGCAGTAAAAAAGAAGGACGAGAGGAACAAGCTCAAAGGACAACAATGTTTAGAATGCGAAAAAGTAAGATTAGAAGTTAATTCTTATCAGAAAATGTTATATTTAAATATGAAACTGTTATTTAGTATTATAACGGTCTTGGCTTAAGTGAAAGTGAAAAGAAGCAAAGACTTAATGAATGTTCTAGACATCGAAATAATTTTGCTCGACCAAAAACACCAGAACATTTTTGGTCGCCAGAATTTCCAACGACACAAGAGTGTAAACGAAGAGGTCGGTATAAATCGACATTATCATTATTGCTTGTTTTACAGATATTAAATAATAGTGGTATCAATATTTAGGTATTCTGGAGCTGACTCAAGATGGAAACAAGAGAGAATTAGGAGCAAAGCGCCTTAAAAAATAATATAATTATAGACAATTATTTAAAATGTGTGCATATTATGACAATACAGTAATTGATTTTGAAAATTTATTTGTAAATAATTGAAAGATGGGGGAAAAAAGATCTAAATATTTATTTTGATATTTCTCAATTTGGTAACAAATTTGATTAAATAATCAATTAAAAATTATTTGCAGTGCGATATGATTTTAGAAAAATTTTTTAAAAAAAATTACTTGACCATGAACTTATCAGTTAAGTAAAGACATCAAAATAATGATTTTATTTATAAATTAGACGTGATCATTATAATCACATTACTGTATAATTATCAATAATTTTATAATTTAAAAGTTTTGAACATCAAAACTACTCAGTGTTATGAAACTAATTAATTTGTAATGTACATAAGTATTGGTACCACAATTTTACCCAATCAATAATTACTGTAGTTGACGACACTTTACTTTATAGGTCGATAGTGTAGCACTAAATCACCGCCACTTTTCCAGAAAAAGTGTTTAACTGTCCGTAGATCTGAATTAGGATCTAATACCTTAAATACAAATATAAAGTTATTAAATCAAACAAAGGTTCTACTATTGATAAATTTACTTGATCTTGGCAGAGCAATTCTACTTTTTCTTCAGCAACGGTCGAAGAGTCCTCTTCACGATCAGCCTCATTTTTTTCTTGGCCTTATTTTAATATAATATCAAATTTCATTTAAACAAACGATCTAAAAAGGCAATTGTGTTTTTACCTGTGGCTGTTTGCGATCCAGCATCGGACCCCGCGCCCATTACTTTTTCGTAAACGTGTTCAATAACTTTACGTACTTGTAACATATCACTTGCTGATAATCGATCTCTAAAACAGATTTTAATCGGCTGCAAGTTAGTAATTTCTCTTAATTCAAAATTACGTAAAAACTAACTTTTTAAGAGATTTCACCCCATAACTCAAATGAGGTAATAAAAAGAATGGAATTTTGTTATATTTTGGAGAATTTTTCTAAGATATAAAAATCAATTACTAACAATTGCATTCTATTGTTTTATTAAAGATAAGATGGGAATTGTTTACATCAACAACGACGTCTACAACCCATGATGGAACGGTTTCGTTCAACAGCATCGATTCTGTTTCACCACCGGCATCCCTACACAAAAGTCTAAAAAGCGTTCGACCACCAACCTCGCTGCACATGACAATAAATTATTAAAATTATTTTTTATTATAATTATAAAAATATGTACTACCTAAAAATTACAGGCGTATGTCCTGGAACAGAAAAATAATTATTTTTTGGAGCTAAAGCATCGTTTTCGCCATGGAGGGGTGAATGATGGGCGCAATCTTCAGTTTCGTCATCTGTTGTAAATGACCTGGGCCAATGTTCTAGTAATGCTTGCAGCAGCAAATAACCGTAATTAACTAATAATATAAAAATCAATAACACAAAATTCATATTCATGTATGTTATTTTGTTTTTAAATAAACCTTTTGGATCGGATCCATCGGGCGACGTTAATCCAGCGTCTTTAAGCGATAACCACGCAGCGAAAGCATCAGACTCGTCCAAATGAATGCTCAACATCTATATAAATAAGATTTTTACATTTACAGGATTTTTAAAAAAATAAATAAAATTATATACGTGTTACCCCTGTTTTTAAATCAACTGTAAACCAATTCGGAACATGGACTTGCTTAAATCTTTTTTTAACTTCGGAGTCAAAATCAACTTGACCTAAATCTTCGACTTTAGCAGCCTAAAATTATTGATTCAATTTAATATTTTAATTGATTCACACACGTTAAAAGTACCTTTATAATATCCCATAAAATAACATTTTTATCTGTATCTTTAGTTAAAACGTGCCGTTTATCGTTTAAAACACTATAATGTCTAATACTGGCTCCTCCTATTTCAAATAAAATTTATTATAATTATTACATAATCAACTGCACAATTCAGAATTTGCATTGCCTTTAATTACAAAATCTGGACAGTCAACCATTGGTTTAGGATGATTGCTATTATAATCTGCTAACGGAATCATTCTATTATTTACAGGCTAAATTAAATAAATTTAAATCATTAAACAAAAACATAATAAGATTTTAATATTGCCATAATAGATATTATTACCCAATTTTTGATTGAAGAATCACTAGTGGCAACCCAAACAGAAGAACAATCTGGAGTTACTGCTAACTACACAACAAAATCAAATTGTTTAGCGCTCAATTTAAATACCATAATTCCGACTTAACAATAATTTTACCTTTAAAATAGGAGCAGATTCCTCGCATATCATCATTCTGTTATCTGTATTTCTTAAATCCGTCATGTAAAGTTTTCTGTCCCTACCACCGGAATATATAGCCGTAAATGACTCATTAGCCTGCCAATACAGTACAATTTATTTTTATATTTAAATTACTTGTGAATAGCAATATTACACTAACTTGTAAAGCCCAAACTCCTTCTTCATGAATCCTAATAGTGGCTACACATCTTTGTTGTCCTAACGACCACAACCGAATTGTGCCATCCGAGCTTCCCGATATACACTAAAATACCAGCGAACCTTGAATTTCATAATAATGATAAAAAAAAATCAACGTCGAATTACTTGTGTTCCATCCCTACTTAAAACTAAAGCTTTGACGTTATCAGAGTGACCTTTCAATTTCATTAATTTGGCACAACTTCTAGGATCCCAGGCTCGAATAATTTTTTCTGTAGATCCGGAAACCACAACCGTTCCTGAAGGATTCATAGCTAAACTATAAATTGAATCTTTATTGCCGTTTAAAGAAGATGCTATAAATGATACCAAGGAATATCAATTAACAATATACTAAAGTTATGTTTGTTTTTTTAATTGACTAACTGGTTACTGTGTTGTTTGAAGCGGTTAACGCGGTTAGAGTTGTTACATCCCACAAAAAAATGGCACGATCGAGTCCAGCAGAAGCAACGTGTTCTCTATCTTTGGCATATGCTAAAGCCTTGACATAATCCTAAATTTAAATAAATAAACCCACCACAATTAATTAAAATTTTGAAAACATTCAAGTTTTTATGTACTATTTCGTACTTTGTGCGTCCTCAAAGTTGACATGCAAAACCCTTTGTACGCGTTCCATACTTTAACAGTTGTGTCACTTGATGCAGAAATTACTAAACAAAATATATCATTTTAACCTACAATAATTATCCGTTAATTAAATGGTAAAATACGATTTTTTCCACCGCAGCAGAGCACGATATCGTTTACCCAGTCCGTGTGATGTTCCATAGATTGGACATAAGATTCCTAATGATTTTCTTAGTTATTGTAAATTCTTAATTATGCAAACTGGTGCTTTCTACCTTTATATTTTTGGTATTCCATATCCTAATAATAGAATCTCTTCCTGCGGTGTAAAGACGATTTAGAGAAGCGTCAAATTGCAACGAGTTAACGCCGGACCGATGACTTCGCTCGATTTCATCTCGAATAACGAATGACACCTAACATTAAAAAAGACATCTTAAAAAATGATAATCAACCAAGTGACGGTCAATTGCATAATTTGGTACCTGTACTTTTTTCCGGTTATTGTGGCCGCCCGATTGCCGATGATGGAGCGCCATGTTAATTAAAAAACAACTAACTTTCAACAAATCTCATTTCTTTAAAACTAATTATACTAACTCTAAAAATAAACGGGTAATAGTTACCCTAATTAAGAATAAGTATTTTTTTTGTTTTACTAATTAAAACCAAGTGCATACCATATTCCTGTCATTCAAAACATTTCGACATAAACCGCATCGTCGAGACTTGTTGATGAGTAAAGTAGCGACCTCTATCGCCAGTACGTGAAAGCGATCAACGGAACTTGTTAATAATATCCGGGTTAAAGGTTATCCTAATAATCATAACAAAAAATAAATTACTTAAAAACAAAAACAAAAAAATTCAAAAAATAATAATTATTAAATCAAAAAAATTAAACATTTTAACAAAATTATAAATCATCGACGATCTTTCTTAATTATTAATTTTATGGTTACAGTATTACCTTAATAAATAATTTTAATTTAAATAATAATAATAATATTTAAAACGATAAAAATTTTTGTCAATTTAAAAATTCTAAAATAAATTGCATCTTAAAATTATTAAAGCAACATACTTTAATTACATACATTTTATTGTTCTTAAGCAATGTTGTTTTAATGTACTGTACTGGACATGTATAGGCACGCGCAAAAGGCCTCAATCTAAAAGACTCAATTGGCAATTATCTAGTAGGCCTAGTTATTTATCTTAGTAAAAAAAGAGATTAAAAAAGTAAATACAGAACTGTACAAATGTTTTTATTAATTTTTTTTTGTTTTGGAAATTGCATCAATCTCAAATTCTTTTTTTTTTTTTAGTAAATATAGTAATACACTAGCCTACAGTTTATAAAATAACTAAATATCAAATTGGTTTAATATTATAAAGGGTTACTTTATTTTACTTCTTTTGTTGTTTTTTTTTATTTTATTCTAAAACTACTGTATAATGCCACGATCATCATTCAATAACTATAGGTAAAACTAAATTTAAGTTTGGTCTGCACATTATTATTGTATAAAAATCAAATTTCTTATATACAAAAATAATTATATAAAAAAAAAAAATTATCAAAGTTTTATAAATTCGTTGCATCGTTTGCACAAAAACAATACAAATAAATTTTAAAAAACTAAATCTTAATACACGGTGCAGTACTCGTAAATTCAAACATTATTAAATTTGCCATATAAATTTCTAAATATCCAAACTTTTTTTTTTAAAAAAAAAAAAAAAAATTTGTAAAACTAAATTTTAAAAAAATGTCATTCTGTTCTTTACAGAGAAACAAATTCACCGTGATTAATTTATTTTCTTTTGAACGTAATAATTTCTATAGCATGAATGCAATATTTTTGTCAGTTCTCCAGAACCCGACAAATGGCAAAAACAATAACTCATCTGTCAATTTTTACCTAAATACTCATGTTCGTTAATGTATTTAAATAAATCGCGTTTGCATTCAAAATAAAAATAAACGCCGCATACAATTTTTTTTTTATATTATTACATGCATTATTATAATTTTTTCCCCCTCTTTCTATTTCGCTGACAAAAGTAAACTCATAAATCAAAATGTCTTTAATCACATGATTGGCACGTAGGACTTAACCCTAAACAGCTGACGAGAGGTCTGCCAATCCAAATTCTACCTGACACCGTTCACTACAACCATAGCTATACCACGGCTATACCGTACTACTATACATGTACACGGCAGCATTTCTATACAATCAACGCCGCAGATGAAGAGCAATAAAGGCGCACGACAGCGATTGGTCCTCGCCTACAACTTAATGACCGTTACGCCACTCGCGCTCCATAGATGGCGCTGCGTGGCGTACGATGAGCCGAGTCGCGAACGATCGCCACTTCCACTCCGCGATCCTAGCTCACATCCAGCAGATTGTCGTTTGAATTGTTATAGGAAAAAGCTTGTTGATTAGCTCATTGTGATCCCGCACGTGTAATAGCGACGCGGTGTAAACTTTTCATTTCGTATTTATATTTCAAACTGTTATGCGTTGAAAATAATCGAAAGAATAACAAAAAAAAAATATTATAAAGTTTTTTTTTTGACGAATATTCGGTTTCTTCTGCAATCGCAAATAATAATTTGTTAAAAAGGTGATAGCAACATTTTTCTTCTCTTCGTTTGTAAAGTGTGCCGAGAGCGAGGATCCCGCTCACTCTTCCCCCGTCAACGATCGAGTCGATCGCCGCAGCCAGTTTATTATTCGGAACTACCCGTACATTTTGTTCATTCTACACGCCGATTCGACGACGGCTGGAAACCGCCGTGGTTTTGTTCTCTCAACGTGCGTTTATGAAGGCGAGAAAAAGTGCGAGAGAAAGTGAAAAATTTATTTTGGCATCGGAGCGGTGATTGTTCACTGCCCCAGACCTACCACAACTACGATTCAAAACGGTGTCGGTTCAGGAGAAAAAATTTCTCCTTATTCTTTTTTTAATTCTTCAAATTATTTGAAAATGTTAACGCCGAGCGCTAACCAGTATTTGAGGCCGGAGTATCTATCACCGCTGCCGACCACTGTAAGTACATTTTACAATAATAATAATAAACTTATCATTTAATTTTTATTTAAAAAAAATATATATACTATCAGAAAAATTATCGTATGAATTTTAGTAATAATTAGTTTTTTTAAAAAAATATAGTTATGTAGGAAATTTTAAAAGAGTTATTTTATTACGCGTTATTTTACATTTAAAAACTTTGAAAAACAACTTAAGCCTTATTCCAAAACGACGTTGACAGTTTCCTATGGAATTTTAAAATAGCAATAATTGAATTGTCACCTTGTGTTTTCTGCACTTGTGTTTTCATCTATTTTTGCCAACAATTGAAATCCTAATTTTAGATATTTTTTTTTAAGTTAAAAAAAGAAAGAAATCGCGCATTTACAGTACAGTATTTTTTTTTCGCCTTCCGTTTTCAAATCTTTGCCGTTGGGGTCGCGCGCGCGCCGCAAACTTTTAAGCCTATTCGTTACTTTTTTAGCGGACTATTCGTCTCCGGACCGCTGGTATACCGGTTATAACCCAGCTAAAGACCAATGGTCCGTAGACGATTCGTTCCGCGAAACCTGCGGAACTTTCGTTAACCGTGTTTTGCCGTAACTTTTCATTTAATAATTTACTGATTTATTTATTGAGTTAAATTCCATTTTATATCGATCAAAATTATTTATTATTATTTATTTTTTTTTTACAAAACTATTGTTTTTTTTTTTTTTTTCTATTATCCAAAAATTTATATTTTATATTTGTAAATATTTTTTTAGTTGGATGCAAAGAAAAGTCCCTTGGCTTTACTTGCCCAAACGTGTAATAATATCGGCGCGGATACTCCCAACGCTAAATCCCTCATCCCACCGCTGGAGAAAAGTAGCAGCAATAATTCAAATAACTCGAGTAATAAAGAATCTTCTTCGTTAAGCGGCAGTAAAGATTCGCATCGGGAAAAATCAACCCCGCATCAGCAATCGGAAGACAAATCCTCCTTCAAGCCCTACGAATCCATTAAAAAAGAAGAGCCATCCAGTGACAATGAAAAGGGCGGCTTCCGCACCCCTACCTCCAAATCGTGTTCGCCGGCCATCTCCTCCACCGGCTCGGTGAATAGTGGAAAAAATTCACCTCACTCCAGCAGAGAGACCAACAGTAATAACAACAACAACAGCCACCACGGTAACGGTAATAATAATTGTTCGGATAGCGCGACCAAATCGTCGGAAAATACCAGCACTTCCGTCACCTCGTCCATCTCGCACCCCACCGTTTCCGCCAGCCTTCACTCGCAACACAATCGAATAAGTATCGGTTGCGGGAGTATGTTCGTGGAGGTGAATCATCACGAGTCAGCGCTACCCAAAGATCATGGACTAAGTGCTCATCTTCCTCTCGGTTATAAAAGCGGACAACTCATCCCCGGTTTACCACCCTCGGCCGGTTTACTCAACTCCTTATCCAATTGCACCGGATGCACGCAAATCATGGGCCACGGCATGCCGATGGACTCGATGAATTCTCCTTATTCTCATTCTCAAGGAATGAACGGTCAGGGGGGAAGTCCCTTGAAACCGGGAAGTTATCCGTCGTCTGGCAGCGCCTTATCTCCGTACGTGGCGTACGCTAGGGTGAAAACCATCACCGGCGGAAGTACCCTCGTGCCCATCTGTAGAGACCCTTACTGCACCAATTGTCAATTGAGCATGCAGAATGCGCAGCAACTGGTGGGCGCCACATGTCCGAGCGGATGTACGCAGTGCAATCACGAAAAGGCGGCGGCGGTGGCGGCTGGACTCGGGGGCCCCCATTTATCTTCCTTCCTTCCCGGCCCCAACACGCCCGTCTCACTCAATTCAGGTATCTACCCTCACTCCATGTTAACTCCTCGCCCGTACGTATGCAATTGGATCGCCGGAGACACGTATTGCGGGAAACGCTTCTCCACCTCCGAAGAACTGTTACAACACTTGAGGACACATACGAATCTGTCGGCTAGTGATAGTGCCACTTTATCTTTGTTGAGTCCCAGCTTAAGTCTGTCGTCGGCGGGTTTGGGCGCTTGTCATCTACACTACAGTATGGCGCCTTCTCTAACTAGCCCGGCCGGACTACATAGGACCTATCCCACCAGTTTAAGTCCGGTGAGTTCACTATCGGCCAGTCGGTATCATCCTTACAAACCACCACTTTCCAGTTTAGGAGGAGCGCCACTCAGCCCTTTTCCTCCTCACCCCAGTCTAGCGGCTTCACCCTATTTCTCACCCTACGCTATGTACGGACAGAGACTGGGCACCGCCGTTCACCCTTAATTATTAAATAATTATTATTCTAATTTTTTTTTTCTTCTCTTTTTTTTTTAACTTTCACGAAAAAATTATTTAAAAAAAATAAGATTTATTATTATAATGTTTCGAGGATTTTATTTGCCCTGATAACATCTGCACTTGATTATGAATGAAAATTGTTTCAATTTCTTACTCTTATATTCTATTTTTTTTTTTTCTCTCATTTTTTTTTCTTCCCATCTCTCATCAGAAAGTGTGACGGCGTAATTAACCCTAAAATAAAAAAGAGACTCGTTTTGTGCCAACAAAAATGAATGCGTATTAGTAAATCCTCCTCTCCAATTTGTGATTTAATTTTTTTTTTTTTTTTTTTCTTATTTCGGAGATGTATTATACTGATAATTACGGATACACAAAAAGAATAATAATAATAATGTATTACGGCTTCATCGACACATCATCCTCTGTTTCATTTGAAATTCGCAAATCACTATCTTACCAAAAAAATAAAATAAAAATAAATAACATTTAAATTTAAAAAAAAAAAAATTTGTTTTTCGCTTGATAAAAACTTGTATAATCTTCTCAAGTCAGTCAGATGCAACCGAAAATGACCGTTAGCATTAATGTGGATGAGTACTTGTAATTTCTTTTTTATTATTATTACCGTATAATTTTTTTTTTCTCCTTTCTTTTAAAAAAAAATTATTTCGATTTATTTTTATTTCCTACTACTCTTTCTTCATCCTTTTTTTTTTTTTTTGATAGATTTAATATTTGCACTCATTAATAATTCCTTCGATCTGTATATATTATTGCATATGTTATTATAAAAAAAAAGTGTTTTCATTTATTATAATAATTATTATAAAATTATCTGTGACCAATTAAATTAATAGAACCTGAATTTATTATCTCCCAAAAAATTTTTCTTCCTCCTCTTTTTTTTTTCCTCCTTTTTTTTCTCTCGTTTTAAAAAATTGCGTGATGTACAAAAATCTGTTATATATGTTA
This sequence comes from Polydesmus angustus, assembly GCA_034698085.1. Taxonomy (NCBI): domain Eukaryota; kingdom Metazoa; phylum Arthropoda; class Diplopoda; order Polydesmida; family Polydesmidae; genus Polydesmus; species Polydesmus angustus. Next base: position 11,073 of record JAQGAY010001874.1, read on the forward strand.
TAATGTTTTAGAGATGCGTTTAAAAAAAAAAAAAGAAATTCGAAAAACAATAAAGGCAAATTAGAACATTTTATTTTAACCTCTTTGTTTATTTTTCATACCGAAATATTATTATGCATGTTTGCGCGTATAGCCGTGAAATAATAGGCGAGGGATGGGGGGAAATCGTTGTCAATTTCGTAATCATTAATGCCAAGTAAGTGCAATTTTGATCGATGATAAACATTTTCGGGAGCAATTTTCGAGCGATTAATAGTCGTATATAATGCGGGAAAATGTTGGGAAGCATTCGTGACGACCCCTCGCTGAGCTGTATCCGCCAAAAAATTAAAATCGAAAAAAAAAAAAAAAGTTATGCTAATTGAGCGAGAATTAATGTATAGAGCTGCTGTAAAAAGATAATCTCTCGGGTTGGAGGACAACAATCAACACGCGCGTTCATTTTGACACGGCGTAAAAATTAAAAAAACTCCCAATTGCAAATTATTTATTATTAAACGCCAAAAAAAAAAAAATTATTCGCTCTCATAAGTCGTAATTCAAATTAAAAGTAGGAAAAACGCTTTCTACGAATGGTTGGAAATATAAAAAGAGGAGTTACGACTTTCTGATAATTATACTATTAAAACAATAAATACCGGTACTGAATAGTCTGAAATATCGCCCTAGAATTATAAAAAAATTTTTGCGGTTTTATTTTTTATAAATACGAATTATATATTTGTAATAACTATTAATTAGGATGTCAAAATGTTGGCAATGTAAGTCAAAACCGAAAAGTATATAATTATCGCACTCGCTTATTACAAAAGTTAATGAATTTGCGCTTGTAAAAATACAAAAAAAATTTATTTATAGCGAATTAAATTATTAGTCGAGTCAACTAAAAAAAAATAATTCTTTTTAATATTATTTTTTTAAAATTGAAAGTAGAAAAATAAGTTACACGGATATATTATTTTAATTTTCCGCGATTTTTAGCGTTATTATTACAGCTTCGTTGATATGTTAGCGCAGCTGTATCCATTAATTTAAGGGAAAAAATATATATACTAAAAATGACACGAACTCGTGTATCATTGACATCTAGTCATTTATTTTGTCTAACAAAAATGTAATCCAAGGATTTATTTCATCATCATCATCATCGGCTAGGTCGGCATTTCATTTTTCTCCCTCTCTCTTTAATCATTTTTAACCTGACGTTGAAAATAAGAGAAAGAAAAGAAAGGAGAAGTAAAAAAAAAAAAACCTATAGATCATCAATCAATATACGATTATTATAAACATCTCTTCACCACCACCCACACACCTTCACCTCCCATTATGCACTTTCATATTAAAAAGAAGAGGCAAAAAAAATAAAT
>JAQGAY010001875.1:0-12436 GCA_034698085.1 Polydesmus angustus
CTGGCCAATAATTTGCTTTGAGATCCATATTGTAATCGGTCGTAATTTCCTCTAATAAACGAATACGTTATGTGAATGAAATCTCCTCTTTCGCCGCAAAATCCGGATTGTTGAGTATAGGGTAGAAATTCATAAGCGACGTTCGTTACGTCTATGACGATATCAGCCGTGTTTAACGTTTGAGAATTATAAGGAATATTCGAACTGGGGATATTCCGAATTTTTGACGTCGCGTTCCAGTTTTTCCAACTAACCGGTAGCATAATCGTTACGCTGCCGAATGAAAATCGATTGTCCGTGGCTGAATACATGGCTTCTGATGTATCTTGTAAAAGACTCTAGATTCAAAATCATTAGTGCATTGTGTTAGTAATTATTCATTAAAAGTCAGTGCCATCCTGGTACCGTACAACTAGAACTTACTTTTAGCGGAGTAATAAATGAATTGATGCTATCGGAATCTATGTCGGTGTCAACGTTGACGATGGCCACTACTACGTCGTTAAACACATTGTTGGTGAGAGTGGCACTCCCTGCCGCTACCAATTGATTGTGGGCCGCAGTTAATATTAATACCGCGAGCATAAAACGTCTTGATTTCATTATCAAAATCTAAACTTAATTATATATTTTTTTCTCCCAAAAAAATATGTTTGTGTTAAATTTTGAGTATGACATAAGAGGCGTTAACTCCGATGACGCAACTTGAAATGTCATGATGGTCGATTTTTTGATAAGATATTGATTCATTTTATTTTACTCATCTTATCTATCAATGCCATAATTATATTATGCAATCTTTCATAATAACAAATCCCAAAAATTGATCGCTTTTTGAAATTATTTATGGGTAAATTTGTAATTCGAGCATACGTTCATCTCGCAACTTATTTAAAATGCAATTAATTTATTTCAATGTATAGATAATTATTGTATGTGATCGAGGATCAATTTAACGTAGCGAATGAAAACGTTTTGTTTACAAATCACTAAACATTGGCTGCAAACAATACCAGTACTTAAGAATTTTTATCATTTTTAAAAAGCAATTAAATAATAATTTAAAAAAACTACTACCGGTATTTACTTTCATCATTATTTCATTCCTAAGAGTACATTGTAATGAGGTCTGTACATGATGGTGTTTATAAATGAATTTCTTATAGTGGTAAAGGCAAATGTGAAAAATGCAACGCATTACTTAAACCAAACCAATATGATAGAATAAATTATCGATTTAGAATTTTAGATTATAAAGTTGCTCATATTTTCATTACTGTACCACAAATTTGTTTTTCATATTTAACTTCAATTAAAGTCGATTTTTTTTTTTTTTTAAATAAAATTGTCTAAAATAGTTTTAAATTTTTTCTCAGCCATTAATTTCTTTATAAACAATGTTTTTAATTTAAATTACAGTATGCATCACAATTGTTTTTAATTAAAAATATGCATAAAAATTATTATTTTTAATAGTAACGTAACACTAAAAATAACCTGATAAAACCTTAAAAAAAAGTAGGCTATACGCTACATTTAAAAAATTATAAATTATTATCAGCTATTTATATCGATTGTTCGTTAATTATTATTGATGGTTAATTATTGCTAATCATATCTTCATAAGAAGGAGGCTGCTCAAGAAATTGAGTTTGTTTTTCGCTGTTTGAATTTGCCATGTCATTCAATTCCATTGGAACGGAAGATTTTTCTTTGCTTGCTGGATTGTTGGTAGATGGCGTTTTCGGAAAAAATTGTTTGTAAATGTCAATCTTTCTCTGTATACGATTATTACGAGTATAACTAAAATGATTATAGTAGAAGCACGATACCTGCGGCTAGTGAAGCCCATAGCACAATGTTATGATGGCGTCGATTGCTATTATTTATTACCGGTGTTGGTGTTACCGTTATTGGTGTTATCCCATTTATGAGACTATAAGTAGCGATATTAGACGGCTTACTACATGTCATTTGGTTATAATAAATATTGCAAGTTATAATTGAACAATAATGAGTTTGATCGTCGGCATCTTCATAAATTGTGTGCTGAATTGTGCTTCCTGTTGATGCAGATGAAGGAAAATATAGATCGCTCGTTGGGTAAAACCTCGTTGCATTCAGATCAAACTTATTAGTACTGCACTTTAAGTAATAGCCGTCAACTAAAAACGATATTTCGATTAAATATTTTGCTTTTTATTTTAAAATAAAATTCAGTACGTTCAAAGTTTGTATCCAATCCCGGCGTAGTCCACTGTATAGTGACTTCTGAGGTTGCGGAAGAAATTACGTGCAAATCCATAATTCTTCCTGGAGGCATTTCATCAGAATTGTAAGGACTGTTATATTTTGACGGATCGGGGTAAACTGATCCAGCCGAAACTATGCGTCCTACTGCTTCCATGGCAATTGTATCTATTTTTATTTAATAAGCAAAAATTATTAACTACGAACATTAGGAAATGTTTTTAGCGCGCCAGAAAATGTTTCGGACAAATGATGAATAAGAAGATGAAATTAAAAATGACTAAACTCGATCTACATTGTATCGAGTATATTCTAACCTTCACTTTATGTTGATGTTATATTCTTGTCAAACTTTTGCGCCCATTTTAAAGGTTTATTAATGAAATAGAAAATCATTTTTGAAAGGCTGTTTATTGTGTGAAACGTTTTTATTTTTTTTTTTACATTTTCATATACCGGTAATATTTTCCATGGTTCAAGATTTTTGTTTGTATTCTAAATTATTTTTTAATTTCCTATATGACTGCAAAAATTTTGAATTTTTAAATGATTTTTCCAGGTTTTAAATTTTATTTTTTAATAACAAAATTTTTTTTTTTTTTTTTGAATTTTAGGGTTTATCTTTGCCTATTCAAAACCTGAACTAGTGTCTATGAAATAAGATTTGGATTTAAAATAATATTCAAGGTTTGACGGGTTTTTAAGAACGCGCAAAATGTTAAGTATTAAAGTATTTATTTTACCCATTGATGGCGAACCGGAAATCCATGGATATGAGCTGTTAGGATAACAAATTGTAGGATATCCACTTTGCGCGTTAACCGTTACCGTTACTGCGTAACTACTTGTTAAATATGCAGAATAAATTCCATCATTAACACTTACATCCGGATCTATATTGAAAGTGTTTAAAAAAAGGACATTATTTTAATAAATGACTTTCATACTTAAAATAATTATTATCACCTTTTTGTCTAACTTTTTTTTAAAAACTTTTATAATAGACGCGGGTTGAAAACATCTCCGATATCAACATGTGTAACAAATTTGAACAAGAAACAAAGCTTAGGGAAACCTTTAGAGAGAAAGTTCAAGAACTTTTTGAAGTTAAATTTTATCATTTGTGTGATTATAATTATAGTCAGTGACAATAATGTTATTCGGTAACTTACTTCCGTCATCTATCAAATTGATTGTTCGAATAGGATTATTATAATCTACGATTGTGGCTTGGACGAGAGCGTTAAAAATTGGTGTGGTCCCAATTACAAAGCGTGCAAAAATCCGAATTCGAAATAGAGTAGCCTAGAATATTTTATGAATTAAAATGTTATTTTAAAACAGACATAAAAATACTGGAATGTCAAGCAATGTTATGAATTAAAAATATACGTTTAGCCATGAAGAAAATGGATAGTCGACTACAGTCCAAGCATATAAATTAACAGCTTGTTGATTTGGATCACTAATCGCGTTGCTAGGTTGACCAACTACGTATGCACTGTATGGAATATGCACGTAGCCTGAAAACGTAGGTGGGGGCACAATACAAGAATAACCCGCGGTGTCATAAGGCTAGAAAAAAATGGCATTTGAAAGTATTAGAGTTTGAAGAAAAAACGTTATTTGTATATGACAAAATAATTATGAAATACTAGTTTAACATTCGGTATTAAATAGGCCTACTACATTAGATAGTTTGCGGTTAAGCTTTTTTGCGTAGTTTTCTTGTGCTTAAGACGCCATTAGAATTATATGATAAGATAATAAATTTATGAAAAAAATGGTGTTTTGTGTTTCTTTAATAAAAAAAAACCAATTTATTTATGACGTCATTACTGCTTTATAAATAATTAATTTTCTTTGATAATTATTAAGCATAAAAATTTAAAAAGAAATGGAGTGGGAAAAAATGCTTAACCGCAAATTATTATCTTCTAACTAGAGGTTATTTCGTTACCATAGTTAAAAATTTGAAGCGCAAATTTTTTTTTTTTTTGTTATCTATTTTATTTAATTTTAAATATTATTTGTCTCATTTTGAAATTTAAATGCCCAGAAAAAAAGAACAAGCTCACATTTTGGCAATTAGAATTTGTGAGAACATTCTCCTTATTAAACGAAGAAATCTGTTTTACTCGTATATCTTAAAAAAGAAATTTCGCTTTAAAAGATGGAATAGCTTTCATAACAATTTTTTTTAAATTAACATTTAGTTTAAAATATTTTACAGAGTACTTGCCTTAATAATATTATGATCAGCGCAATAAGTTAGAGTTGAGTTGGAATCCAAAGTGCAATTAATGTTTTCCGGAAAAGTAATCTGGCAACTTGGTTTTCCAGACGTGGATAAATTCATATTTTCACACGTTTCAAAATAAATCCTTTTTGTGCAATAGTTGTATTTATTACTCGACATATATGACACACCGACAGAGATTGAAAATGTATAGGATTCCATATCCTCAAAAAACTAAACAAACAAATGAAAATTTAGAAATGGTTAACTAATTTCTTAGTTATTAATAATTGCTGGGCTGGAGCCTAGATTTACGCTCGCTATTTTTTAAAAAAAATTAATTTAGTCTACACGTGGAATTGTTTAAAATTTGGAAATAAAGTCAATTACAGTATTAACAAAAATCGAAAGCAAATATGGAGTTATTAATGTGATGGAGCTTGCCAACTCCAAAGTTAAGTCTGTTTGCCGCTTACCGTTTGCGGTGGTCCGTATAAATGAGGAGCCACTGAATTAGGAATTGCCCGACTAAATTCATCAAATAGCATTCTCTGTTGTATATAAATGCAGCACGGGAAACTAGTATATGGACAGTTGGGCATATTGACGTTTGGAATTAGAATGGCTTTCCCTGGGCAATTATTGTTGTTCATAAAATTCCTCACTGAAGTTGAACTATAGCTGATCAAACGCATCTGAAAATTATGTTCTACCGCCATTTCGCACATGTAAGTCCAATCGTCCGATGAAATATCGCTACCACTGACGAATAGGAGCAATTTAATGTTGCTCGACATGTTCACTGCACTCTGAAATGAAAGTAAATTAAATGATGAGGATAGAAATTTATGAAACATCAGTGTACATGATTGTATTGGCATGAATTATTACCATAATTAATTTTTCAAATGAGTTGATTAGATCCGTATCATTGATTTCAGTTGCCACCTCGGCTATTGTATTTAGTACCTCCGTTCGGTCATCATTAGAGCTTATTTGCGTCCAAGATAGGGTCAAGTCCTCTTTTATGGATTCTTGGAGCGAAATCCACGAGTTTTGTGGTAAGTCGTACTGAATGAATTTCAATATTGAAGGCAAAGAACTATATGCCTAAAATATAATACAGAATTTGGTTTCGTTTAAACGCGATTGTAACAATAAAATATTAACATTACGGTGGTATCAAATGCCATATTGTTCCAAAAAATTGCCGTAGCCAAAGTGTTGTTAGAAGTCAATTGCTTCAATGTTATATTAGCCTTTGTAAGTTTAAAACTTCCCGAACTAATAAAAAATATTTTAAAAAAAAAATTTGATAATTAGCCTATTTATTTTTTATTTGATTGAGCATAAAATATACTAAAAACTAACTTTTTAACTTGCGAATTTTGAAGAACAATTTCCATTACACTTTTTCCATCGCACATTATGTTGTGTTTGTTCGGAGCATCGGGATTATGATTTCCTTCCGAACAAAATTGTGACGCCTAAACATTATAATTTCATTTTACATTTATTGTGGATGAAATTAGTCAATTCATAAAACACCAAAAAGATTGAACGAAATTTTACAAAAATTGTAAGATAGCTTTTTTTTTTTTTTTTTTTTTCATTCGTAAAATGTTAATTAAAATATTAAATAAAAGATAACCGTAATTTACAACTGGTGTCAGCGGCAGAGACATCATTGATGTATCTATGCTTTGATATGGTTCCACTTCCAGATTGCACGCCAAGGGTAGACCCAAAACATCACTTTGAACATCGCACCAACTTCAAAAATAATTAAAAGTCACTTACAGTATTATTATACGGAGTAATTTTTTTTTTTTATATATATAATTTCGAAACTTACTAAGATGCCCAAGAAGGGTAGGTGGTAGTGCATAAATTGAGAACGGATACTGCTCCCGGAGCGAAATATTTGACTGGATACATGTAGTCGTAATTGTACCCTTGCTCGTCGTACACCCCGAAGTAGTACTTGATCCACTCTCTGGCTAATAAAATTTTTGGAGATCCATATTTAAATTGGTCATAATTGCCCGTGATGAAATTGTACGTAATATGAATGAAGTCTCCTCTTTCGCCGCAGAATCCGGACTGTTGAGTGTAGGGCATGAATCCATAGGCGGCGTTCGTCACGTCTATGAGGATGTCCGCTGTGTCAAACGTTTGAGGATTGTACATAATATTAGAGCTTTGCACATTCCGAATCGATTGCGCAGAATCATGTTTTTCCCAATTAGCGAGCATTATAATTGCTATCGTTCCGAATGATAATCGATTGCCCGTGGCTGCGTACATGACTTCGGATGTATTTTGTAAGAGATCCTAGTTAAAAATCATTATTTTATTATAAAAGTAAAACAAGTTACTTTTTTGGTAATACAGTATAGGTAGGTAGTAGTATGTTATTTTCAGTGGCGTGCACTAGAGGATTTGCGCTCGGGGACAATTATAATTTTTTTGTGTAAATGAAAATAATAAATGTGGGTAATATTGTCAAAGGCTTTATATCACTTTTGAATTCAAGCATTTGAATTCAGCATTAGAATTGCTATCGTTCCGAATGATAATCGATTGCCCGTGGCTGCGTACATGACTTCGGATGTATTTTGCAAGAGATCCTGATTAAAATCATTATTTTATTACAAAAATAATACAACAAGATACTGGTTGATGATATTTTTTGGTAAAGGACCTACATGTACATGCAATGTAGTGGTATGGTTTTTTCAGAAGCGTGCGCTAGGCAAATTGCGCTTGAGGAAAATTATAATTTTAATTGCGTAAATAAAAATAATAAATGCGGGTATTATTGTCAAAAGCTTTATAACTGTTGGCATAATAATTTGGTACGGTATAAATGGTTAAATCACTAAAGTTAACCAGACCCTACATTGTTTAACTTCAGTGTAATTTGGATGTGTAAGCCAATGAAAATGCTATCTGCGTTGTTCTTTTTTTAAATATAAATATTGTTTGGTGTCTATAAAAACTGGGTTTTATGCATTTCAATGAACTTACTTTTAGCGTAGTTATAAATGAATCGATGGAGTCTGAATCTTCGTATGTGTCTATGGCGGCGATGGACACAGCTACATTGTTAAACACATTATTGGTGAGAGTGGCACTTCCTGCGGATACTTGATGATTGTAGAGCGTTACTATCGTCCACACCGGTAGCACAAGAATAAACCGTATTGATTGCATTATTATGCCGAATGCAATTGTTTTTTCCGTTATAATTTATTCTGAATTGTAGTTGTAATTATTCTATTTGTGTCTTAAACACCTATGGTACAGTAAATTATATCAATTGACGTAAACTAGGATATAAAATCAGCAATTATTTTGTTTGAGAAAGTCTTATTAGTAGATAACGAAAATTATAAAATACATGTACATGATTGTAAAGATAAATAATCAATATTATCAAATCCGATTTGCAAAATTTATTTAATAAAATATTGCTTTGACTATTGATGAGATTAGATTATATAAAGGTTACTAATTTATCTCGGCAGCTTATTTGGATGCCGTAATAAACGATTTTCAAGATAATATTAAGCTTATACGGTACTGCATATAACTTACCGTAATACAGTGATAATAAAATCATTTTTTTTTTAAATTTAGTACATGTAGTTATGTTTTATCTAATAGATTTTATTGAATTTTATCATAAAAATTTAGTATTGAAAAGATTAGATTATTTACATGAATTTTTTTTTTAATGCTTGCATGATCGAAGTTTAAATCATACACTTTTTGTAGAAACATCTCAGGAATATTAGAAATTCATCTTTAAATTTTTTTGGAAAGTAAGAATTTACTCAAAAATATTTTAAAGTTTTGGAGTTGTTGTTTACAAAATCATTTTGAGCTTATTTCATTTATTTATTTATTTATTTTTTTTGAAAAACACCACCTGTAATATTTTTTTAAAAACACACCTACCGGTATATTTTTCTTTACCGAAAAATCCCTAATTATACCGGTACAGCAGATATTTTAGCTAAATTAAAAAAGTGTTGTAATAAGACATTTATTGCACAAATTTTTTTTTTTTTCGTTTAAAATGTTTTAATGAATAATTATTTATTTTTGGTGCTTATCCTTTTAAAAATTGATTTAGAAATATTGTATAATTTTGTAGCATTTATTAGAATATCGTCATTTTTACAACATTTTAAATTAATTTTTTAATCATATCTTTGAAATTTTTTTTTTCTCCTTGATTTTCTGCCAGTATTCAAATGAACTAAAATGACGTTTAATCAAATTGATTATCTTTCAGATAATAATAAAAAAAAGTTTTATCATTGTTTTAAAGGATTGGAAGATATACACGCCCACCGTCGCAATGAATACAGTGTATTACCAAATTGAACGTCTCAATAACAAGGTCGTGTGTGGTAGTGTACACTTGAACTTGACGAAGGAGGAGGCGTGTTGTAACCGACGTCATCGTTTGGCGCCGTGGAGTTATCTACGCCACCGATTCAAGCTCAGAATAGATCTGCGAAGGAGAAACTACGTTTGCAATTTTCAAATCCTCACGTTTTCTCCGAGAAGAAATTTTTATACCCAAATAAAATTGAAAAAAAAAAAGCAGAAATTTCAATTAAAATAAAATGAAGACGTTCCTCCAGTTAGAAGATGCTAATGGATATCCGTGTTTACCGGCTCTCGAAGATCTCAAAATTAAAAACAAGGTAAAAAAATAATAAACATTTATTGTTTAACAATATTGATAATAAGATTAAAAAAAGAACAGGTGTATGTGTGGAGTTAAGAATTTATCTTTTAACTATGCCAAGGTCGATTTGGCAGATTGTTTCGTTTTATCTTTTTTTAACACGGTGATGAGAACGTACTGTATATTCATCTCATTGAATTTCTGATCCATATGAACGGAACGGCAAGAGCGATGCTGATAATTATTAATATTTCAGGGATTAATGTTTTATGCGCTTTAATAAATAATTTTTAACCTTGAATATTTAAATTTTAAAATGGAATGTAGACGTAAATTTTATAAAGGTGAAATCACTCATTTAAAAAATTAATTCAAATTCCCAAGTTCAGTGTAATAAAAAGTTTTTTTTAAAAAAATAGATTTTAATTTGATAAATTTATAATAAATTTTAAAATTATTATGTCGTTTAATATTTTGTCTAAAAGTCTCAATTAATTAAAAGGAGCAAAAATTTAAAGTGCGATTTTAAGTACCGGTACTTAAAAGTTGACCTACGGATATTTTTTTTTTGTTTTTTAATTATTACTCCGTATTTTTTTATATTAATTTTGAAATACTGCAGTAGTGTAATTGCTTAATTTAGGGAAAGTGTAAACAAAATAATCAGTTAATTATGTCTATCTAAACGGTGTCAAATGGAATATTTTTTTGGGAAAACACTTTAATTAGGTTTCTCAATGATACTATAGCATGTACTTAGAATTTTTATAATGAATAGTATTTTTTAATTTTTTTGTTTTTGTAGCGGCAAATAATTCTTTAATTATGTTTATCTAAACGGTGTCAAATGGAATATTTTATAATGAAAAATAGTTTAATTAGGTTTCTCAATAACTTGTACCGTACTGTACATAGATTTATAGTATAAATTTTTCCATCAGGAATTTTTTTGTTTATTGTTTTTGTAGTAGCAAATAATTATTTAATTACATAATTTTATCTAAACGATGTCAAATGGAATTTTTCCTTTAAAAAAAACTGGTTTAATCGGGTTTATCAATAACTGCTTAAAATTTTAATCCCAATTAAATGACATTTCCGCGTGCAAATTGTTTTTGTTGTTATTTTAAGGCAATTATTGGTGATTTTTTTCTTTAAGAGTAAAAAAAAACTTTTTTAAAAAACAAACGTGATGAAAGTTTTCCCAACAAAATTACAGTAATATTCAATTAAGAGTCTAAAATTTTGTTGTTCTTTTCCATTTTGTCTTAATTTTATTATTTTTATTTTTTGAAGAAATAACACACACAGGCTACAATCAGGTTTATTTAGTTTCTGGTTTTATTCGTAATAATTTAATATCGTACGGTATTATTTTCCCGTTATCTCAGCATATTACGATAATTTTATATTGCGTAGTTTATTGTATTTTTTAATGAGGTTCCAGCTTCAAGTACTATAATATAATACTTGATTTCTATGTCCGCGTGTAATTGGACTAGAGGGCAACTTTTTAATCTTCCCAAAATTTTCCACTAAACAATAATATTTCTATTAAAATTTTATCGAGCTATATTACGCAGCTTATTATACCGAGCATAAAAATCGATAACGATCATAAATCAGACAAACGCATCAAACCAATCTGAACGTGCGCATTCTGCGTAATCAAAGGTAAACATGTGACAACCTTTTTAAAAAAAAAAAATGCTTCAGAAATAATTATATTGATATATTAATTTTTTTTTATTTGGAAAACCTTGACAGTTTAGTTAACGTGATTTTGACATTTTAAAAAAGTGGTTAAAGTGTTTGGCTATATAATGCAACACGTGTTCCGAATGGTGTGGTTATATTCGTGAACGGGGCTTGGCTGCATCATCATGTCAAGCAAATATTAAATAACGAAATGTAATCCGAATGCACCCTCGTGCGATTCTTTATACGTTTATTTTTATTCAATGTCAAACGGATTAATTCTAACCATTACTACGGTATCATTTTAATTTTTAATGTTCATTCACCGAAAATGACATAATACCTCGTGGCGCCGCAATTTTATAATAAATTTTGTTTTAGGTTTAATTTTTTAATAAAAAAAATTCAATGAAAGATATTGATTACATTTTCAGTTTGTTTTATAAAAGGGTTTGACAAGCGTAAAAATTCAAATTTTGCGCCATATTTACAGATCATTTCGAAGTTTCCATTTACAAACTTTTTTTGCAAAGTGAAAAAATATTACAAAAATCAAAAATAGTGTTTTATTTATGGATTCCTTAAACACTTTGTGGGCTATAAGCGGGTGACAAAATTCAATTATTGTCATTGAATAAATTGCTGTGCAAATGTTGCATCATTCGTGTGAACATTTGGAGTATCAAGTGATCGATGTTTTATTAATAATTTCACATCTACCAAAATAATGTTTGTAATAGTATTGCTTGTGGTATTTTGTTAATTAATCTTGAATGAGACTCTGATAGAGATTTTAAAATTATTCGGTTTCATCTTAAATTGCATTAAAGGATATCACCGAAACATCTTTATTTTGAGACTTTTTATTATATTTTATTTAATTACATTATTTAAATAAAGGATTTGAATTTTTACATAAAAACAACGTTATGAGTACCGTATCTGTAAAAGGATGCAAAATTGGAAACTTTTACACTTGGTGGATTATTTTTGATATCAAACTGAAATTGTCCAAAATTTATCTCGGTCCTCTCGGAACATCCAGTATATAGCTAATAATAATTTTAGATTTAATTTAATACTATTATGTTGTTTTTTTAAAAAAAAATATTAGTTAACGGCGTTAACTAACTGCTTAAAATTGGATAAGGATGCTTTGGATCGAATGATGAAGATCTTTTTCAGTGAATTAAAATTAGGACTGGCTAAAGATCCACAAACGAAATCTTCTCTACTTATGGAAAACACTTTCATTCCGGAATTACCCAATGGAACCGGTAATTATTCGTTCCCTAATTAAATTTTTTTCATTTTTTTTTACGATATTCCTTTACCTGCAATGTTTATGTAATTTTTTTTTTAGAAAATGGCTATTTTATGGCTTTGGATTTGGGTGGTACCCACTGCCGCGTAATGATGGTTCATTTAAAAGACGGTAAACAAGAGGAACATCCGGTTCAATCTTTCGAAGTTCCCGAACCTATCCGTCTTGGAACTGGAGAAGAAGTTAATACACTTTGACGTCATTCCATGAATCTAATTAT
>JAQGAY010001876.1:0-12433 GCA_034698085.1 Polydesmus angustus
AAGCTGTTTTAAATTTGGTGCTGCGTAAAAGACTGTTTTAATAAAACTTTACTTTTTCCTCTTTTAAAGTAGAATCCTAGAAGTGGAACTATGATATTTGGTAAGTCGCAGCTTTTGAATGCTGACCCACAATTCCCAAATAGCAACCTGGTGTGCGAACTTTTAATTGATGCCGCCAATACAGTACTAATACCGGAACATGTATCTAAAAAATAAAATCCTTTGAAAACCTTTTTTTTTTTTGGCTAAAAACTTAAAAAATGTAACTCACTTAGTTTACATTGAAAAAACAGTGTACAATTAAATATGCATGGTTCCACTTCTAGCGTTCCCGAACTAATAGAAGAGGGAACTACTTTGGTGAGCAGTTTCCCATAGCATCTCTATGATATGTAGGCTACTTTTTTTTGTAATAAATACAAAGTTTTATGAAATTAATGTCATTACTGCATGCCACATCGTGTAGACTATGTTTTCATTCAAACAATTTCTAGTATGCAAATTTGAGAGAATCAATATCATCCAAATATTAAAAAAGCAATAAAAGCAGCAAAGTAATACAAAAATTGTAAATAGATATTTTTCCTCGATGCGATTGACAAATTAACTATGTTTACCATGTTCGCTCCACATAAGTCGATTATAAAAAATGCTAAAATTATTATTTATTTCAGAGCATTAGTTTTGTAATCACTCAATTAAACTTAGTTTTTTTTTTTCTGAAATAATAATAATAGTATATTTTTATATAATCACAATAGTACTAAAACTATCTCACGGCATATCTTAATAAAAATTTAATTCCCATACGATAAGTGGTGCAAACGAATGAATAAATAATAATATTGAAATAAGTGTAGGTTTGGTTTTAGATAAAAAAAAAAATGAAATAATAAGCAAAATAAAGCAGGCCATAGCGAAACAATAATTAAACGTATCCGCCATGTAACTAAAGGGAAAAGCGTCGTGATAGCGAGCATGCGATTTCCAATGTTCGTTTTGGTTCCAACAGTAAAGGGTTCCAACACACTATAGTAGAAAAAAAAACCTTCATACAATAGCAGTGCTATATCTCACAATCAAGAACACAGCGATAAAAAAAATCCCGCAGTATTGTACGAGGTAAAAATTATTGATAAAACCTAAGGCATTGTGGGTAATGTACTAAATCACCCAAACAATTCTTGTAATTTCTCCATAAATAACATTCGCCCGCAATTTTATCATCCCGCGCGCACTTGTTTCTCCAACTTCCAATTTGTATCGTAGCGAAAAATATGAAACTCTTTTCTTTCTTCATCGTGACGTCACCGTTCAATTTCTCATTTAAAACTTTTCAATATTCAAACCAACAACAAAAAAAAAGTTACCCCTTTGAATGAAAAGCTCGAAGAAGAATAAAAAAAAAATTCCAACGTAAGAATATAAATGAAGTTGTTAGAGTACAAGTAGATAAAAAGAGAAAGAGAGTGGGAAGCAGTGAAGCGCCCGAGTGATGTATGGCGACGTGTAATGAAGTCGAGGAGGAGGAGCCTAATAAAAATGGCAGAAAGAGAAAGAAAGAAGCGAGAGAGAAAATCTTCTATTGTGTATTCCTACCCATCTTTCTCTCTAATTATCTATTTTTTTCTCTTCCTCCCTCATCTTTCTATTTATCTCTTCCATTCATTCATTCAGCTGGCATCTCGTTCCACACATTCCCCCACAACCCACCTGCATTTACATGCATTTCAAAGCGATGACGTTAATTATTAAGCTGTTGGAAACAGGAAGCGATACTTGGCTTCACTCATTAAGATATTCGCAAGCACGCATATTCTCACGTGCCGAATTATATATATATTGGGTGGCGCAAAAAAAGTGATACCCCCTCGTGAAATTTTGTGCCATAGCTTGTTTCTTGGCAAATTTGTGTCTGTAAAAATTTCCTTACTTACTAACTCAAGCTTTGACGTCACTATTTCATTAACTTCCAGTTTACATTTTTATATAATAATTTTTTTAAAAGTTTTAAAGTGGTGCAAAAAAGTGAGACCGTCATGTGCAATTTAAAATAATAACTTTTTTAAAAAAATTTTTTTTTTCTAAAACAAATCTAGTAAATTATTGTCATATGTTAATTTACACAGAAACAATACCTTTAAATCAAATTTAATACGGGGTATTATGTTCTCGATTCACAACAGTTTTTCTAATCATCTGCTTCATCATCTAATCATTTGTTTATAATTCTTGTCATTGTAAAAAATACTAATTTCTGTAACTATACATTTTTAAAAAAAAATAATAATATAAAGATGGCAACCGGAAGTTTAAGTTAGTAAGTAAGGAAAATTTTACAGTTTCAAATTCGCCAAGAAACAAGCTATAGCACAAGATTTCACCAGGGGGTATCACTTTTTTTGCGCCACCCGATATATATATATATATATATTTTTTTTTTCTTTTCTTTTCTCATCTATCCCATCTATTCCCGCCATCACGTGCTGGGGAGACAGACAGAATGATGTAGCTGGAGAAGCCTCCAAAGAGATGGGCCAGACATTTAAGAAGATGAATAGAAAGCAGCGTAAAGAAAAAGAGCGCTTAATTATTTTCAAAAACTCGGAGCTAAAACAATAATAAATATCTAAAATTACGCACGTGAATAAACAAGAAAGGTTATAGCGGAAGTGAGACACTTTTAAGCGCCATTTCGTTGGTAGAAAACGCGATAATAAATAATGAAACATCTTTTCACATTTATTTTTTTTTTTTATATTTTATTATTACGGTATTCTTTTTTTTTTTCTTCTTCTTCTTCATTTTCCGTCTCACTCTCTTTTGTGATGAATTTTGAGAAGGATGTTTATTTAGATATTCATATTCCGCTTCCGGTTGATGTTTCTCACTTCTCCGTCGTTTTCAATTGCGGTTGAAGCGTCGTCTGCTCGCTCGCTCACTCGCTCATTGTCGCAGCCTGTGGTCATATTTTTGCATTATACATAACCCCTTATCTTTTCAGATGAAACCCACCCATTTTCTCTTTTTCCCGCCTTCCCATCAACCACTCCCCTCCCCAGCCATATACACACACACCATCACATACGTCATCTCTCCTTCAACTGATGGTCTTTGTCAGGCGAGATTTTCTGAGAAGGAAGATGTGGGGGACGGAAAAAACGAAGAAATTTTTGGTGAGTAGACAAAAGGTTGCGCGATTTAGGTTTAGTAAATGCAAATCCAAGATGGAAGCATAAAAGATGAGCACTTCTCCACCCTCCGTGCTTTTCTTTTCCACGCCCCCTTCATCCTCCTCAACCGCAACTTTACTTATTCCCTCCCGCTCACACACATACAACTCACTCTCGAATTTTAATGATCATTTCAATTTATTATTTATCTTCTTTCAAAGAAATAAGTGAGAGAAAGAGTGAGAGAGAATTAAAATGTTGAGAAGAATCTCTTCTCGCAACGCCATCTGTCGGGTATTACTCCTCCTCCGACAAATACTTCACTTTTTTAAAAAAAAGAGATTTTTTTTTTCGGTTTCAATTTTTTTTTTTTTTTTTTTTCGTGAAAGATTTCAATTTTTTTCTTTTCTTTTCGGCGACTTAAAAATCCCGTCGCGTCATTTTCTTATTAACTGGCGTTATCGATTGACTCCACCCCTACTATCCCACCTCACCGTTTTTAACCCCCTCCCCCATTGTCTGAAGTTTTTTGTGGGCCCTTAAGTTGCGAGTGGCATTTATTTCGTTTAAAACTTATTAAATTTAATGTAATATTAATATAGTGGGGGTTAATAACTTACTCCCCGTAGAATTCTATCATCATACTTGTATTTTATTTTCTGTTAAAAATAAAAATTGAGTTTTTATAATAGTCTATAGTTGCTAAAATTGACCGTACGAAGTAGCATTATCTCGTGTTATTTTCTAGGGGAAAAGTTTTTAATTGATAGTTGAAACGCGTAGTTCCCAAAATAATTCTTATCTCAAAAATCATAATTTTAAAATAATAAACGTTGAGGTGGATTTGGTAACCCACGGCAAAAATAAATATTCAAGGCAAATTGAAAGAAATGACGTAAAAAATAAAATCTATTAGTCAATTTGATTCGCATCGAGTTATCGCTCCTCTTAGATCTAGTACACAAGTAAAAGTGTTCTCAAATCTTTTAAAAAGGGATATTTTACAAAGATTAAAACAACCATATAATCAAAAATGATGAGTAAAATAATATAAATGTTCGAAAGAAGTAGTTACATAAAGCAACAAATGAAAAGGTTTAATGAAAACAATAATAATTGATGAGCGCTCAAGAGATCATCGTACACTCCAATCAATTTGTTTTCACTACACTAACAAACAAAATGCATAATAATTGTTATCAAATTTTATAACAATTATCATATTATTGCTTTAATAACGATAGTAATAATCACTGAATTTACCTTCTAAACTCAATAAATAATTTTATTGTAAACTACAAAAGTAGCTTCATTTTGCATAAAACTTTTAAAAACAGTTTAACTTATTAATAGGACGTTATTAGAAAATATATAATAAATTCTTAAGTTAGGAAATAAAAGTTTCACAATTGTTTGTGCAATTGATCCACTTCCGGTAGTAAAACATGTTATAGGAGAAATGAACGATAATTATGAGTACCATCAATAACAATGGCAAATGGTGAAGTTAAGTACTTTCTTAAGTGCAGCACTCAACAAATTACATGTTTCAAAAGTAAGAATCAGTATTAAAGCTATTTTTGGAAGAAATAAAAACCGTTTTTCACCACGCTGTATGTGTGCGCCTCATATAACAAACAATGCAATATTTCTTAAATGGGCGCTTTAATTATTTTAAGTAAAATTTCAAAGAGTCTAGCAGCTATTGATATCCATGAAATGTTTTCCAGCTCTTACTTGATTTTTGACTTCCTCAGCAGCAATTTACAGAGGAATTTTAACCTGCCGGTTAATTTAATTAAAAATACGTAATAGTTTTTTAAAACGGAACTTTCATATCCGTCAGCAACGTCAAAATTTTCCAGATGCCTCAAAAAGTCATTGAAACTGCGCACGCACGCGCCAACCGCATAATAAATTTCATTTTTATATGTTTTCATAAAATATTACCACACTGAAAATAAGAAAACAGCAAAAAAAAAAAAAAATTTAAATAAGATATTGTTCAAACTTACCGTAAACGTTGATAAAGGCGCTGCCTGTTTGCAAGCCCAATTTATTTTTGGCTTCGCACTCGTATAGGCCACCATCTTTGGTCCCAACGTTGCTTATATTGAGCGTGGCTTCCACGTTTCCGTCACGAGAGCTGATCTTTTGATCCACCCTGTACCTGGGGTCGCCGGTTGGGTAGCTCATCCCGTCTACACGCCACGTCACATCCGGATAAGGGGTGCCGGAAATCACGCACACTAACGAAATTTGCGAGTTGGGCTCCGCGATCCGATCGGCGAACACTTCGACTAAACTCGGAATTGAATCTGTTAGAAAAACAAAAACAAATCAATATGAAGAATGGGCAAAACATGACGGCTGAAATAAATCACACGCTAAGCGTTAATTACAATTAGAAAACGGAGCAAAAAATCAGCCGGAAATCACCCCTATTAAGCAAATCTCACACTTGCCAACCGGAATCGATAACAGCAATTTATGAATTAAATTTATATAAAACTAAAGTAACACGAGCATCGAAATGCTACCCAGCACGCTAAGTAACTGTTCACACGGACCTTCAACGTCCGTATTTCTTTGGAGCTTTTCGAAAAACGATATAATTTAATCCGAGCTTTTGGTTTATTACTCAGAAATATTCACGTTAAAATGTCGCGAAACCGAATCCTGTACCATTTTAACGATTACGTAATCAGTGCCACAGATAAATTAATAAAAGCAAAAATTTAACTCGAGTTAATTCGTACACTCTGTTCATTTTATAATTATTACTTTTCTCAGTGCGCTTTGTAGCGTTGGAATCCCCAGGATAATAATATAATGGTGCTAATGAAACAAAATCACTATTTCGTGGTAAATAATGGTATTAATTACTACTTTCTCGAAACTTTAAGTTTAAAAATTTGCAAATTACAATTTACGTCACATTTTACTGTACGGTACATGCATTAATAATAATAAAAAAAAAAACTGTATACCATAAAGAGACTTTCAAAACAACAATAAAACAAATGAAAAGTATATTATAAAAACAAAATCATAAAAATAATTATCAAACAAAACATACAGTATTTAGATAAATTAAATTTAAAAAAATATTTAAAGTTATCAGCCTTGTAAATAATTATTTATTTGGTATCCCATGATGTGCGCATGTAATCCTTAGATAAAAAAAATAATAAGGAAAAAAAAAAAAATGAAAGCCATGAAAAGCAGATATAATATAAACAACATTGATCGCTCATCTCATCTGCCAAGACCACCATCGTTTCTATACTATTAAAATCACGTTAGAATGTGACGTAAATAACATTAAAGCTGAGAACGCATTCAATATAATGAATCGTTATCGTTAACATCCTGCCAACAAACAAAATAACATAAATTTAATAATTTAAAAGTATAGATCAAAAAAATGTAAAGCATTTACCGGGCATAGAGAGTGTTTGTGGATGGGTGGAACGAAGTAAAGGGAAAAGGATTGGAGTTAAAGCATTTTCATCTCCCATCAGGCGTCAAGTTGGCAAGCTATGGCAATGAGCATTCAAAGCCACAAAGCTTTAGTCTAAATGGTTATGCTTGTACGATAAAATTTCCAACCAAAAGTATTCATTTTTTTTTTCATTGCTAAACCGAGACGTCTGATAACACTGTGGCAATATTAGTATAAACCATAGCTCAGTATAAATAGCAGTTTTTTAAACGTTTATTTTTAAGCTATTTATTTTTTTCATTTCAAACTTTAATTTCCTGTTTATCCTAAATAAACAAATAAAGATTCTTAACTTTTTTTTTTGTTGCTAAACCAACAAAATTTTATACACAAGAATACCTCGCAATAACGGCGCTCGTAAATCTCCGTCCGTGCTCCTAATTCCGATTGTACTCAGTGTTATGCAGGATGAAAAGTGAGTTTGCTATCGCCAAAATGCATTGCAGTCTATGTCAATTTACTTAATGGCAAAGGCCCGGTCCCAATTGAGCCAATATTTAGAGGTATTTATGTACATGGAATTTAAAACACCATAATTATATTTTTCGGCGCACCCTTAAAAATAAAAAAAAACAATTTTTTTTTTAAAAAAAAGAAACCACAATTTCTTAGAGATCTTAAAACGGTGTAAGAAGCGCACTTTAAAATTTAAAAAATACGTTACTACAGTATAATAATAATTATTGATTCATCAAAATTTAAACCATTCTTATAAACTGTTTTGAATTTTTAAAAACAAAACATTGAATTTAAATCTCGTAACAAGACTAAATTACAGACACAATCAATCATTATGATAAACTCTGTAGACTATTTCTGCGTCTAAACTACCCGGTATTATTGCATATTTTAATTACACTATACCGGGAGACCAAAAAGTAAGGATACAACTTCCGTCGGCTATTAAAAAAATCTAGCAAAGATAACAAGTTAAAAATGGTGTGATTTTACAGAGAAACTCAGAAAGTTTTTTCTATAAAAAAATAATTTCTTAATTAATTCAAAAAATATGAAAAAAAGTTAAAATTCAAAAAATGAAGTTTTTCAGAAATAAAATATTTTCATGCTAATATTTTTTTAGAGAATATTAAAAATATTTTTTTTTTTTTAAAAAAAAAAAGATAAATTTTTAATAAATTGTTCCAGAAGAAATAATATTTTGATACCGTACTATAATTTTTTTTAAAAAAATCTGTACATTTAAATTTACGCAAGTTTGAACGCTCTTTAAGCTGTAAAATGAATGTCATTGACGCAGCTGGGCGTATTTACCACTTAGAGACACACAAATTTAACTAAAATTTAGAATGAATTCTAAATTATTTTCATTTCGAATGTCAGTAGCAATATTTAACTACCGTTTTGTTGCATTTTTGTTTCATTGTTATTGCGTTGTTTTTTATCTTTGCTAGTATATTTTTAAAGCAGTTGCAATCTTACTTTTCGGTCGCCCGGTATATCATTACACTAGTCAAATATACGTTTTTAACAATTATTTAGTTTTTTTTTTTTGGCCGGTTAGGCCACTCTAAGCAGATAGAGCATCTCTGGCAGTAACCCACGTAGAATGGCACACGATGAGTCTGTGCGCTTATTATCGCCAGCGATTGATCATCTTCCCTTGGAGTGCTGTTGAAGTAGCCCAACCTACCAATATTGTAAAAGAATCCGAAGCGGCCTTTCGGCCAAATGAACGATAAGCCCGAAGAATAAATAAGGAAACACTTATCAAGTAAATAATTAATATAATACAGTACTAAAAATAACTAAAAGTAAGAAGGAGAAAAAAAATTTTTTTAAACCTAAATAATCCGCGTTTTGTTAGGTGTTCGGACGGAGATTGCAAATGTGAAGTGTTAATTCGATCGTAATTAATGCGCGTTGTACGCGGCTTTCAAATTTGAACATCAACCGAGAGAAAAAAATAAAAATGAAGAATGCAGATAATAAAGCAATTTGATCGCACACATCCACATCGCTTTCTACCCAGCAACCAACCAACCAACCGGCTGCTTTTTCTTTTCTGTTTTTTTTTCTTTAGATTTTTTGCGCAAGATAAATTCGTCCGTTCAACCAGAATCGTTTATTCCGCACTCAATTACATACCCGTTGACGTTAACGTCGACGTAAGACGCGCATTTTCTTTGCATCAATTCGAGATAAGGAGAGTTTGAAAGAAAATATACGGCAAATATATGATTTTTCAAAAATATAACATTATATTTTTTAATTGATGATCAACGTTCGGTACGTAAAATCAAAAAAATAAAAATATTTTTTTTTACCATTTCTAATTTTTTTCGTAGAGAAATTAAAGCCGTCTAATTACATTCTTTAGTTGATGAGGAAATTATAAGCAGGTTTTTAATGCAATATAAACAATTTCTTTCTTTTTTTTTCTTGGTTACAAGACCCTGAAAAAAATTCATACAGAGTGCCCCCAAAAACCCGGAAAAGTAACTCAAACATTGGAAAAATTTAATTTAAACTTTAAATTAGAGAAAAAAAACTTTCAAATACAGTATAACACAATTCAAAAAATACATTATACTTGAAAGTTATTTAACAATAATTAAATTTCCAAACAATATAAAAAATAAAACTGGCCACTAAATAGTAAAAACTTTTCCCACCCAGTCAAATAATAGAAATCTTGTTAGTTTTAATTTCTGATTCGGTTTTTGCTGTAAGATCCTGACCGACAGCAAGGAAAACATAAACCATAATGTCGCCCTTGTATGTGTTAGAATAGGAGTTGCCCATCACACCTAGACCCAGTGTTGCTCAACGCCAGTGATCTTGAGGCAACTAGTGTTTCAAACGAGACAAGGTACGAACACAGTAATGTTTTCACAATAATATTTACTAAAAATAAAAAAAAGAGGGAGAAGAGAGGAGAAGAGAAGACTGTGAATTATAATGTTTAATACTGCACTGAAAATAATTTTTTTCCAGCAAAATGCGGCGTAAAATTTAAATCGAATCAAATTCTTCGCTTGTCATCATCGAACACAGTGTATTCAGTATTGTGCTTGCGAGAAAGTAATTTCGTTTCGTGTACAGTATTTGTTAACGTAGAAGTATCAATGCATCACTATTTTATCGAAAACTTCACAAATTGAATAATTTTAAAGTCCAAAATAATAAGCTTACTGTATATAAACATTTAATGCAATATTAAGAACCCGACTTGTGGTTTGGCGGGGCCTCTGGAAAATTGTATTAACGATTTCTCAATTGGCCAATTTAGCTTTGGATTTAAAAAAATCCAGTTTCTGTTGTAACCCTGGCAATGACTGTTGATGGCAATAATTTGGTTAACTAATAAGTACCGTAATAAATTTTTTAAACAAATTTATCTGCTCTATTGCGCAAAAGTGCGTAAAAGTGTGCCCCCCCCCCCCTTGAATCTCGTGCTGCAATATTGATAAATGCCATTTTATTTTAACTTACGGTAACGGTTTTAAAAACGTTTTAAACTAAAGTACAATAAATACTTAATCGTATTTAAAATGTCTTTGAAGTCTATTGAAACTGATGTTAGAGCTTTGATTGGTAGGCGCCTAAGCGATTTCGCTAGGTATTAGTACTGAACTTAACTCGGCGATTACTTTTGCTACATTCGAGCCATCATTCATTAACGTCACAAAATTTACTAACAGAATTTATTCCTACTTACATGCTTAATTTAAAAGTAAAACGTAACGTCATCAAAGTAAAAACTTTATTTATAAACTCAATAAAAATAAAACATTTACCGGTAAGAGTAAAACTACTCTCTTTAAACTGCATCAAATTTGTCCTTGTCACTCGATATAACACTAGTGTTTATATAAAATGTAATGCGGTACCTGTGCCGCATTTTCATTGAATTCAACATAATAAACCGACGTGACGGTAACTAAATTTAATATAATAAATTCAAGAAATTGATAGTCTTTACCGAACGTGCTATTTATGAAAACGCTTTTTTTTTGTCTCGTTTTGTTTTTAATTTGAATTTAAATTCTCATCCAATTTATTTAAGAACGGTATCAATTTCAAAATACGCTTGCAAAAATAAAATTAAAAAAATTGTGTAAACCCGCCTTAAGCTAAACATCTGGCAACATCGCTAAGTAACTTTAAAAAAAAATCTAGTTTGAATTTCAAATACATTCCGTCTCTTCCGAGTAAAAAATAAGATTTAAGAGTAAGAAAGAAAAAAAATTAACAAGTTGTTTATAAGCGAAAATTAATCGATTTACAAGCGAGGATGGAAGTGTTTAGCTTATTTTTTTTTTTACTGCGATAAAAAAAAATGTATCCGGGATTTAAATAATGGAAAGCGAAGAGGTGGCGGGTGGAAGAGAGAATGATAAGTAGAATAAAAGAGAAGTGGATCTGATGTGAATGTTGACGGATCGGCTGGATGAAGGGCGAAAAGGAGGATGATACATAAAAAGTAAACAATCGAATTGGGATTACATTGTAGTCGAGTAACCGATAGAATAAATTGAGTAAGAGAAGAAAAAAAATACGTGAACGAATAAAAAATAGAGAAACGTAATTAACAGATTTTTACTTTTAATTTTTCTCCAGAGACAAATCTCAGCACTTCTCAAACTTTTTTTTACCCTTCTCCATTTTGCTAAAGGTTTTTTTTATATTTTAAAAGTACAGTAAAAAATAAAATAAATAAAAAACTCTTTTGTAATCGCCTTATCGTAACGAAAAATAAATATTTCATTAGAATATCAAGTAATAAAAAAAAATTCTTCCATATAAAAAAAATAAATAAAACGAAATTGGTTCAGTTGCAAAATAGAATAAAAATACTGTACAAGAAAGAGTAAACACGTAGGTACCTGGTATTTATTAAGGTAGAAGAACATATAAATAAAATATGTTTTTTTTTTGTTGCTATTCGCTATATGGAAATTCAGATACCGGAAAAAATTAAATAAATGGAAATTTAAATGCATATGTAAACAGAACTCAAAAACCTGGAAATTTCATTTTTTTTTTAGAAATTCATAATGTTTCCGAGTAAATAAAATTCCAGCTTCTAAGAATAAGTTTACTCTTATAAATTTCATGTTTAACAAGAATTGCCAAAAAAAAATAATTTGAAAGCATGAAAAAATATCACCCTGTACAAATAAAACTCAATAATCAATAAAGAAATATACATCGCCAATATTTTTTTTTTTTTTGATAAAAACATAATAAAAAAATGTATTATCGTATACTGTATGTCTACATTTTCTTGATAGAACTAAAATCGATACGATTCAGAATATTACCCCCATTATTCAAGACAACTTTTTATAAGGTCATTTTTTTCTTTAATATAAAATTTTATTTAATAGAAGATAATATTTCAATGATATTTTCTCGTTACTTATATCAGCAAAAAAATAAAAAGTTTTTTTTAAAAAATAAAAGTTTTATTATTTTTTATCAAGCGAGAATTTATTCACTACACTTTTCAATTTTGCTCAAACTAACTTAATAAAAAATGCCGGTACTGTATACATGTACACGCTCTGGAATCAAAGTAATGAGATTGCTTTAATAATACAGACTTTTATAAATTTTATAATAAATGCACAAATTTATGCTAACACCTTCTAAGTACTCCCTTACTCTAATTCTTCTCCTCTCCTACCCACAATTACATGTACCAGAAAATAAATTAAAATAAATCTAAATACTCAAAAAAATAAACGCTTCGACCGTTCAAACTTCTAAAACTTAGAAGTTTTTGTAGATG
>JAQGAY010001877.1:0-12433 GCA_034698085.1 Polydesmus angustus
TTTATTAATCGAAATATTTTAATGACACATGGGATAACTTTACTTTAAAGACATTTAATTGTTCGATTCTATGTTTACGTGTCATAAGCGCAATACTGTACTTATAATATTTAGATTATGAAAAGGATTTGATACAGATTCAGTTGGGTTTTGGTTTTTTTTTTCTGGACACCGTGTAGAGTGTTTTGTATTATTATTTTTACAGTTGTATACAAAATGTGATTTACAGTCACATGAACTTGTATGCGTCATACATATTATTGACGAATCGCAATTTAAAAAAATAGAAATTAAAATACTTTGGGTACATGTGCACTCAGTTATACAAAGCAAAGACAAAACTTTAGTGTTATTGCCCGGACAATTCAAAGTTTAAATACCTGTTGGAACGGTGCTGATTAATTACTAAAATTTAAAAATTATAACACATTCCAAAGGAATTTCAATTAGTGCTTTGAATTTCTGAATGTACCTTTAATATGAAACCCAGTACAAACAAAATTTAAAAAAAAATTTATTCTAAAGAATGAAAAGTTAAATAATTAAAATTTTAAGACCAAAAAAAAAATAGCGTTGCATTAAATTGACGTGACTCGAATTTTATAAAAAATCCAGCAATTATTGCTACCGTAGTAGAATAATTATTAATTTTAGAAATCATTATTTTATTTGTTTTAAAAAATGTACGTTTGACTGTTAAAGAACGAGAAGGGAAAAATGGGATATTACTCATTTATATTATGTCGTGGCTCTAAAAAAATATTATACATGTAATATACGGTATAATATAAAAAATAAAAAGGAAAGTGGGACAGCTAAGTCACCTAAATTATAGATTTGAGCAATGCCATTCTCCGGTTGTTGGTTTTTTTTTGTATACGATTTTAATGGAAACCTTGAACGATTCCTTTACAGTATTTAAAATTCTGAACATATAGCCTAACTAGAACCCTTCCAAAAAAAAAAAAAAATACGGATTATAATTGTTTCAAATTAAGCTTGCAAGAGATTAATTTTGATAATGATTCATTTAATTTTTTTTTAATACTATTTAGTGTGCGTAGCGAAAATTGAACAGCAACAATGCAGCACTCAAGATTTCGAGTTGAAACTTTTCGATCCCAAACACACGATATGTTTACAAAAATATCTCAATCAAACTGTCATGATCGAAGAGTTTAACGAAGCTCTTATGGACGATTCACTTCCTGATTTTATGAGTAATAATTGTCCGTAAGTAACAATTTTTATAGAAACAAAACAAAAAAATACTAATAATTTGTAAAATGTTTATTTTTTTATTAAATAGAAAACTGAGACAGACGTTGGAATGTTTCGACGCTTATTACAACGAACTTCAATCCTGCTTAAGTTATTTTCAGAAAATTGCGGTGAAAATGGTTCGTCCTTTGCTCGAAACCGCCATCGATTACATCTGCGCCAAAGATGGGCTCGAATTAATCAGTATTGCTCTTATTTTTTTTTTAATTTTAAAAAAATGTAAATTAAAACGTATTTTTTATAAAAAATTTTTCGTTTTCTTGTTCGTTAGAATTTATCAATGAAGATGGGTTGGATTGCATCCTCTCCAATAAAGATAGTTTAAGAGATTGCGGAGTTAATTTGGTAGGCGAAGATTTAGTGAACACAATCACGGTGGACGATGGAACGATTCCGAAAATCAATTTTTCATCCAAAATGTTCAAGGGAAATGAATGTCGGTAAGTTATATTACGCTCAATCAGAGCTTCAAACGCGAAATTACGCGATCCTAGATAACGTTATCAATAAACAGGATGCAAATTGAAAAGAAATAAACAGTTTTTCCAGTTTTTTTATATTTTTATTTTTTTTTGTAGGTTGTTATACAATACGTCGCATTGTATGGTGGATGTTTTGAACAGCGGATGTTCGAACGAGTCTTCTCAGTTCGCCAGTAATTTAGTGATCAACCTGTTTAAGCAAACGCCGTGTTGGGGCGTGTTAGGAATGCTGGACGTGAAGTGGGAGCACTACTTGTTCGCCCTTCTTCTCCCCAAACGAATCCCCACGAAAGACCGCATCTGCAACGACTCTCGGTCCGCTTACGACGTGGCTCAAACTTCTTTACAAGAAGGATCCAAGTGCTGGAATAAAGTCATCGATAACGACTTCATGGTCGCGGATTTGCAACACGCTTTTGAAACCAGAGCTTTATACACATTTTTAAAAAAATACTGTCCGTAAGTTTCATTTATTATTATTCACTTTTTTGAAGTACGCTTTATGATTATGAAAATGTAGTTTTAATAATTATATTCTTAATTATTATTAGAAAACTGCACGGCATTGGATCCTGCGTTGGCGACTATTTGGACTCATTTCAACAATGCGTGGAAGGAGAAGATTCCATCATTTTAGACAGCACGAAGAAAATCATAGAAGGGATTGCTAATTTCGTTTGTCATCGAGATGGCGAACGAATATTACGTAAGAAAATCGATAATTTTGTTTTCTACAACATAAATTCTTAATGAAAACTTTTATAAACTAACAATTTTTTTTTAAAATTTTAAGTATTTATGAAAGAAAATGGTTTCGAGTGTCTCGAGCAACAGCAAGATAATATTAAAGATTGCGTAAAATCGACGGGAATTACTACACTTTTCGATAATTCTAATATCGACATCGATTTTAATAACCCCAATTTTAACCCAATTAACATCATAGGTCAAATATGGGTTCCCCAAGATTACAGTCCTCAAGAATGCAGGTCAAAAATCTTGACAAATTTCGAATTAATTCCAGTTACAATTTTTATTTATTATTTGGAATTTTTTTTGACAGGACTCTGGTTTCTCTGGAGGTTTGTGTTTACAAAATGATGAGGAAGTGCAAAGAAAGATCTCCAGCTAATCTCATCAGCAGTTTAGTGCGCTCCGTAGCTCGCAAATCTCCTTGTTGGGACGTTAACATTTCTGGATCGGGTTCAAACTCCGCTAATTTTTTTACTATTATTATTGCAGGATTCTCGCTAATTCCATTATTTTACGTCGGTTACAAATTCGATTAGAAGCGTCACACTTTTATCGTACACACAATTTTGAATAGTTTATTATACCCGGTAATAATAATTGTTATTGGATCGAATAATAATTATGGTCGAATAAAAATGACTCGGATGTCGAATGTGATATCATTCCTAATAATATTTTTTTAATAGATTTGGAATCTATATAGAGTAATTACAAAAGCTTAATATTTTACACATGGTTGTATTATAATAATTATTTAAAAAAATATCTTTTGATTTTTTTTTTCATTAAATGAATATTCTCATGATAAGATTTTTTCTTTTAATTTTACCATTTCGATTAATATCGATGTCTAGTTTTTCAGAAGCGCAATTTACAGTGGTTTATTATTTCGAAACAAATCGTTTAACTGAGCATGGACTTTTTACAGTTAGAGCCTTAAATAAGGAGGTACTGACCCAGGGAGAATTTGGGAGTAGAAAATTGTTATTATTTTATTAATGTAAATGAGTTATGAAAAATTATAAAATTTTGAATGAATATGAAAAATTATGTGACGAACGTTCGTATCATGGTATTATTGTAAGGAGTATGGCATATCGTCGTGACATTTGTTAATTAAATTATATGAAAGATTTTAAAAGTACAGCATCAAGTTCAAAAAAAAACCCCGTATGTTTGAGAAATAGATTTCCAAAAACCGGGTTTTCAATTAAAAATTTCATATACCGGTATTAAAAAAAATGGAATGGAGAAATTGAATGAAATTAATATTGAAAGTTAAAGATGAGGTTATTTTAAACATTGGTCGAAAAATTGCTTATTAAATACAAGTGACTCAAACGGAAAATAATTTTTAATTCTCTATAAATCTTAGTTGAACCGAAATACATGTAGTAAACCTTTGCCAACTTAAGTTTAATGAATATCTCATATTTATAGAAACCTTCTTAAACTTTGAAAAATAAAACTGGTATTAATGTTATTATAATAACAGAGTTTCATATTATTTAATCATGGTATAACCATAATAATGTACATTTTACCATATCCTGAAATAACAAAAATACACATTATAATATTATTATTTAACATGTAGGCTAACGTTTGCCCAAATATTTTGCGCGATGGTTTCAACTTGTGCCATAGCTCCCATCCCAGTGTCTTTGCACGCTAAAGTCTTTGAAATTGGAGCAATCAGGTGATAACCGAAAGATTTTAGTATTTGCAGGTGTTGGTTCGTAATCGGATGATCCCACATGAAAGTGTTCATCGCGGGACAGAATAGCAGCGGTTTGCTCGCGTCCCAAGCTCGAACCACGGATGTCAACAGGTTGTCGCATAAGCCGTTGGATAATTTGGCCATGGTGTTGGCGTCCAGAGGAGCGATGACCAGAATGTGAGCCCACCGGCGTAACTCGATGTGCAGAACGGGGTCTCCGATCTTTGACCAGCTGTTCCATTCGTCTTCCTCGGTGTACAGCCGCACTTCGGACGGCAGCTGTTGTCTGTCAAAAAAATGCAAAGCGTTAGTTGTACTTACAACGCGAATTTCAGGTACTATATTTTCCGGCGAAGAACGTTCAATTTCGGTAATTAAGTTTAATAATTTAATACTTGCTACGCTTCCAGTGACAGCGAGTAAAATATTGCAAGTTTGTTTTTCCGCCATTTTTACAGCTTACGAAAGCTCTGAAAACCCAAAATATATTTATTTTAATTAAGTTTTATAAGTGTTATAATTATTAAAAATATTTAAGGATAGAATTATAAATAATACATTATATTTCATAATACTTTAGATAAAACCGATGTTTATAAAAGATGTTAAATATAATATTAAGTCCAAAGTGGCGCTTGATTAAATGTTTTATAAATGGGCTTTTTAGAGACGTCGTATAATGGCTGTGATAAGGTTTGTTCGTTTGCTGCACTAAGCTGCTCAGTTCACATAAATGCGTTCGTCTGGCATGAACTGAGCAAATCGAGTAACTTGTACTGTGTTCGCCTGCCGCATCGAACATGTTCTGAACATGAACTTTCTACTCCTCCTCGAGAGGAGGAGTAGAAAGTGCAAGTTAGAACACGTCGTCTGCTTTAAAGCTTCTAACATACTCGTTCGGATTTACACGATAAAAACTAAGTGAAATTTCATTCAAATTTTTGTTTTAAAAAATTACTTCAACTTGATGTGATACTAGATATTATTGGACGACAATTTAATGGTTGCTATAATGTAAATTTAAGCTCAGCAAAAATGTTCATGTCATTTTAATTTAAAATTCCCACATTTTCCCAGCCAATCAGCTTGAAGAAACCACGTTTTTCACTCTAAAAGCGTTCGTTTGCAAGCGTGCAAGTTAGCTGCACGAAGCTGCACTACTTGAAATGGTGACGTCATATCCGCGTGTTCGGAACAAGTTAGAGCAGTGCAAACGAACAAACCTATAGAAACAGCTGACGAATTACGAATAGAGGTGAAATTGGTTTTTTAAGGTAACTTCAAAATTTTTTGTAATGAAGTACAGTATTTAAATAAAATATTAGAAATAACGTAATGGACGGTGTCAAATTATTAAAGAACACGGCTCAAGCCGCGTTGTACAACATTCTATCACAAGTAAGAATAATTTAATTAACTGGACTTTAGTAAAAGAGTCTACGTAGGCAAACTTTAGTTTGTAAAAATTGATTTACAGTACAGTATTTGAATAATTATTATTTTAGATTGGCTCTCGAGGTCTAACATTTATATTGAACGCATTTATACTACGTTATATTTCTATAGATGTTTTAGGAATTATTAATGTTAGGTAATGTATTTTAAAATTATACTTGTTTTAACATTCTAAATAATTACTATAATATTTTATATATCCAGGTTTTTCTTGTTATATTCTTCAATATTGTATTTAAGTAGGGAAGCTTTTCAAAGGGCGACTCTGAGCAACACGCGGGACCATAATTGGCCGAAAGTGATTAATTTATTATGGTTGGCGTAAGTTTGATGACATCTTCTTGCACGTAAAATACGATTTTTAATGGAATAATAATTGTTTTGCTTTCAGAGTACCCGCTTCAATTATTTGCAGCTTATTCTTAGGTTTCGTATGGATCAATTGGTTGGAAATGCCGGCGGACGATGAAATACGCTCTCAATATGTTCATTCGGTTTTTGTGATTTGCTTTTGCTGTATATTAGAAATGATTGGCGAACCTCTTCACATAGTTGCCAGAATTCACGGATTTAATAAGTTGAGGGTACGAAATTCATTCATTAAATATTTTCTCTATATTAATGCATTTTAATTTTAGCTTGTTTTAGAAAATCTCGCAATGACTTTTAAGTGCGTTATCTTGGCTACAACTGTCTATTTTATACCTAAAATGGCAATATACGGTCACGCTTTTGGTCAGGTAACGAAATTAAATTTAAAATGATTAATTAAAAATGTTTCTACGTTTGATATTGATTTATTAAGTAGGTAGTTTACTCTCTAATTTGGGTATTAGGGATTTATGGATATTTCGTGAGATACGTTAAAAAAGGAAAATTAAAAAGTGACTTAGAAAATGAATTTCCTTTTACTTCAATTTCTGATTTTTTCCCCCGTTATTTCGATAAGAAGGTAATTCATTAATTGTATTTTTTCAAATTTTAGAATTACATTTTTTTAAATTAATTTATTTCTTAAATTTCAGGAGCTTTTTTCGTCTGATCAGCTAGCTTTAACGTGGAGTTTCTTCAAGCAAGGATTTTTAAAACAGTTATTAACTGAAGGTATAAACTTCTGATCGATAAAATAAATCCTTATAATATGAAGTTTACGTAAGTGTTTTCATTTATAAAATGAATTAGGTGAAAAGTTCGTGATGACACTTCTCGGAGTTTTATCGTTTGCTGAACAAGGTCAGAGTTAAAAGTTATTATTAGGTTTTTTAATTTTTTAAACTTCTGTAATAATATTTTAAAATTATATTATAGGATTATACGATGTTATTAACAATCTGGGTTCTCTGCCACCGCGTTTAATCCTCCGACAAGTCGAAGACAGCAGTTACCAATTTTTTGCTGGATTAATTAAAAGAGATAAAGTATTCCGAGAACAGAACCAAGTACGATTTAAAATTTTAAAAACAAGATGTTAAACTAGTTTAGTTTACCACATTATTAAATTTAGGATGAAATCCAATTGGTGGCAAACGTATTAAAGAATCTTTTGCGTGTCATGATTATTCTGGGCTGTCTCGCCGTTTGTTTCGGATTTTCTTATTCGAGGCTTTTATTACATTTGTACGGTGGTAGTTTTCTAAGCTCCGGTTTAGGTAATTTATAAACTTAAAAGTATATTTTTTTACGTTATTTAATGTTTCAGGTGTTTTCTGATGTTTAGGCCCGATATTACTTCGTTGGCATTGTGTTTATATTTTATTGATCGCTGTGAATGGAATCACCGAATGTTTCGCGAATGCCACAATGAGCAAAGATGAAATAGAAAGGTTAATTCATATTTTATTTTATTTTGATAAACATTCCGAATTCTTAAACTCAATTTATTTAGACATAACTATACGATGGCATTTTTCTCAGTCTGTTTCATTTTCTTTTCGTATTATTTTACCGGTATATTCGGCAGCGTGGGTTTTCTAATGGCAAATTCCGCAATCATGTTTGCAAGAATCATTAAGAGGTAAAAAAACTTGTAATATGTCACGTAAAACCATTCAGAAATTATTTTATAGTAGAGAAATATGTGCTGTAAATTTTTTTATTAGTTTTGCGTGGTGTAAAAAATTTAAAATTATTCTTTTATAAAAGCAAACATTTGAACTTGTAATAATTTATTTTTTAGCACTTTCGTCATACATAAAAGTTTTAAAGAAAGTTCATGCAAACCGTTGGATGGTTTAATTCCTGATCTTATGGTAGTTGGAGCCATGGTTTTAAGTTTCATCATTACCTCACTTTCTGAAGTAAGTATACTAACATTTTTTAATATTTGAATTAGGAATTAATGTTTCGTTTGTTATGTAAAAGAGTTATTATGGTAAAGTCGACAGCTTTTTGAACATTTTGTGTCACGTGAGCGTGGGAGGCTTCTGTCTCCTTTTCGTATTTATCGTAATGTACAATCGAGAGAAAGAACTGCCTCAGTTTTCCCAAAATCTTTTACGCAAAAAATTGGATTAGTGCATTAAAATTTTATATAAGTTTTCTATGAGATTTAACTATATTTTCTAAAATTAATTAATCGAAAGTACAACCATTGGATTTTTTAGTTATATTTTATTAATTGGTCGTGTCACAAAAATTAAAATGTCAAGTGACATGCGAAATACAATTACAAAAAATCTAGATTTTAGCGATGACACCTTCCACTTCTTCTTTAGTGAACATGTGAAAGTGTTTATCCGGAGTAACCGTAGCTACCTAAATAATTTCAAAACAAAACATGATCAGTTTTCAGTCTTAATTTATCAAATTTTTATATACCTCAACATTGGTAGAACTTAATTTTTCCTCCATTACTTGTTTTAGAATAGTTAGAGCCATAGTAAGAGCTTTTTCTAAACTGATTGACTGGAGGGAGAAAAAATAAACTTTTAAGAAATGTTTTTCTCGTGACATTGATAGATCAAACACTCACTCGGTCGTAAGAATCTTGCAGATTCTGTTGAGCTCCTTCAGAACCAGAACCGATGGCTTTAGCGTCGTATTGAATAAGGGTGCCTGAGGGATCCATGTGGTATCTAGATTCAGAGTGGGATAAAAAAGAAACATTACGTTTTAAGCTAATATAAATGAAAAAATGGTATTTATTTATGGTTTACAATTGAGGTCCTCTTTCGTCGATTCCCGCAAACAAAATTGCCACTCCGAACGGACGACTCTGTGAAATAATGAAAAACGTAAACACGTTATTAAAATAATATTAAATTATAGAAAATGAAGTAAAAATTAGCTGGATTATTAGGGTGTTTACTACAAGAAACATTGGCGAAAAGTAGAAATGGATTTACCATAGCTGATCCATCGTAATCGCTGTCACCGAATTGGATAGCCAAGTTGGATACTGCTTGAGCTACACTTTCCACTCCCATCTTTTCATTGTACGTAAACCAATGGTTTTGCGCTTCCACTCGAGCTCGATCCACCATAGTCCTCGAATCGGCCATTAAACCGCTCACGGCACATCCTAATAATTATAATCAATCATACAATGAGAGATAGCAAACCTTATAAATTTATTTAAACCCGCGTTACCAATGTGTTTGTCAACTTCTACGATTTTTTCAATCGTCGTTTGCTCCATTAAGGGCGACGTAATTCGCTTTTCCACAGCTAAAACAACTCCTTCGGACGTTTGAATTCCAATAGCGGTGGAGCCCAACTAAATAATTAATTTGAACGTTTAATTTGTTAGTAAAATTAATTAAAAAAATAGTATACAAACTTTTATAGCTTCGATCGCGTATTCTACTTGAAACAAACGTCCTTCGGGTGAAAATGTATTCACTCCTCTATCGTATTCGGATCGTGTGAGAAACATTTTGTTAACTAAAACAAGAAAAGGTATTAATTAATAATTGATAAGCTAACAATTATTTTTACACGCTGTTACAACAAACACCTCGGTCACCGGCACATAAAGCGTCCAAAAATGCACAAAATAAAGGCTTTTAAATTGCTCTTACCTGTTTGAAAATTATCAACTAAGTTGCAAAATCCACTTAAAAATACCTGGGGAATAATTTAACGATACTTCGCCTTAAATTTAATTTAAAATTGAGAATAAAATAAAGGAATTGTTCAGGAGTGACAAGCAGAATAGATATTTGAAGGAAGTCGATCGCGCTTGCGCAAAACGCTGCCTATAATTCGAAAGCTCCGCAAAATCCTAACAAAAGCGCTTTTTATAAAAACGTCTTCAGAGAAGGCGCATGCGCAATTATTATTACCCGGGTTTTGCAGTTTGCAGAAAAAGTGCAAGTGCCAAAAACTATTAATAAAATCTAGCTAAATCAAAATAAAATTTGGTATCAGGTAAAGTTATTTATTTATTAACAAGTGTTGTTATGCCCGCGATAAAATTACGATGATCGTCGATAAAAAAAGAATCAGATTTATAAAAATAATTAAACGCGCGCAGATCGATTGTGCTATGATGAAGAAGTTTGATTTCGACTTGGACTCAAAGTTGCCAGCAGTAAACCAAACAGTAATTATTATAAACTAACAACTACTCGCAATGTTTACTGTAGCACGTATAAAATAATAATTATAATAACAAATGTTTGTCGTCCAGTCAATAATAATTATCAGCGAATTCCCGGCGCGGTCAATTCATCGAAGATGGACTTGTAGGCCTACGTATCAAACTCGAAAACGAATGGTAAGTCAACTAATTTTATTATTATTATTTTTAAAAACATGTTTTAATATAAAATTATATATGCGTGACATTCCTTCGTTTTTATTGTTTTAAAGAAAATATTAAATTGTGACCTAGTCTAAAAATTAGGCGCCCTGTCCCCAGGACCAGGGGTCTGTTTCATAATGAGATTTTCGTAATTAGGCCTATATTAGTGTTTTGTTCAATGTATTGTACTCTGACCCTGATAGCTAGTATTAATTTGTGATTGATAAGGTCAGAGTACATTGAACAAAACACTAATATAATTACGAAAATTTCATTATGAAACTGGGCCCAGGACAAGCGCAAAGTAAAATTATAGTAGAATATCAGAGCTGACCGAAAATTTCATGGCAATTATTCGCGCATTAATTTTAATAATAATTATGAGGGCGGGAAATACACGCACGTGCTTACAAATCTAGAAAAAAATATAAGAACGCAATAATTCAAACGTGCCCATTTAGAATCTATAAAATCTTTCGAACCGAGTAGACCTTTCAAAATTATCTCTTAAAAATTTAAGGCAAAAAAATAGGATCAAAAATTAAAAAAACAAAACAATATTTTGAATCTGTTGCATTATTTCGACTATGTACCGAAGAAAGCCAGCGACGGTAAAAGTGAGCAGCAGCGTGGAGGTGAACGTTAACCCCCGACGTAGGAGACGTTCCATTCCCAGGCGTTCCACGGCTAGAACTTCAACTATTATCATTCCAGTTGGCGTATCTCGAAAAAGACGTTCAACACCGAAGAGGAGGAGAAGAAGAACTTCGACCATTATCATTCCCGTCGGTGTATCTCGACCGAGATCTTCTAAAAGGAGAACCGTCACCAAAAGGAGAGGAAGAGCGTCGAGGCCGACAGCTTCGATTATCATCAAGCCAATTATAAGGACGGCGGCTCCTCGGACCAGGAGGAGATACACCCGGACCAAGTCTAACGTGACGGTTAATGTGGCCACTAGTGCCGCTCCTGCGCGCAGCCACGCCATTCACCCGTGCTATCACCCGGGAAGACCCTGTCAATTGCATCGATACAAGTCGGACGCCAACCGCAGCGGCAAAACGGTGACCACCACCACTACCACTTCCAAAGCCGCACATCCAAATGTAGCGGTGACCACGGCGGCGCCACCTTACATGGACACTGCGCGGGGTTACGTGGATACCGGGCGGGCTTACGTGGATACCGGACGGGCTTACGTGGATACCGGACGGGCTTACGTGGATACAGGCCGGAATTACGTGGATACTGCGCGGCCTTACGTGGATACTGCGCGCTCTTACGTTGCTAGGCCGGTGGTAGCCACTACCACGACCACCACAAAACCTTTGTAACCACATTCGAGTCAGATGTGAGGCCATTCTTAGAATAGTCGCATCAGCTGACTGTTCTAACAATGGTACCCGCCACTCGACATACGCTACGTCAAACTCTATTCGATCTATTAAACTCGCTTAAAAAAAGTTTCAATTTCTATAAACTTGAAGCAAGAATGATATTATGTAGGCAGTATAATAATAATTTTGAATTGAAAATTATTATCTTTGAATTGAATGGTATATTTATTAGCAGTAAACTCACTCGTGCAATAAAAATGTGATTGGCACTCTGTAAGCGAGCGATCCGTGAACTGTTTTAATTTGCTTCGACGTTTTGTTATTTTTTCAAAAAAAGCTAGATCGAGGTTTTATATTTTCTTGAAACTAAATGCTCCAGAGCAAAAACATAAAAAGAACATTAAGTGGGTTAGGGGTTTGGAATTTGTTGCGTTGTAATCAACATTCCATCGAGTAGATTGGAACAAGTTGTGCTCGATTTCAAAGGTAAACAAAATAAAACTTACGGTAATACATTTATATCGAATATCTTAAATGATAATTTTATTTTGTTTATTACCGGTATTAATCATCGTTTAATTTTAATTAAGTAGTGATGGTAATTTGCGCGGTTAAGACGTTGCTGCCTGTGGTTGTCTGTTGGTTAGGTTGTTGACCACCC
>JAQGAY010001878.1:0-12414 GCA_034698085.1 Polydesmus angustus
TTCTTTTATTTCTTTTAATTTGAGTATACCTGGATAAGAAATGCATGTTCAAAACCGCAGTTTAATGAATGCAACGTGGGAAAACACAATTTCAGTTGAATTTGGTGAGCGCTACATGCATTTACATTTACGAGTTTATATTTAATGTTAAATAGTAAATACAATTACGTATTGTTTGGATAATTTTGTTAAAATAATTTCTCCCCATATAATAGAATATTTTACGCTGTATTAAAACACACTTTACAATAACTCTATTATTAATGTTTTAAGGAAGTAGTTTGAAAGTTTTGACTTTTACATTGGTTTTTAAAAAAAATAAAAATAAATGTTGCATTTAAAAAAGGTTTTGATAAAACTAATAAGAATATGGTTAGCAATCGTTGGTTTTTTATTATTTAATTTTTGATTTTTATTCTAGTTGAAGTCGATTTATTTGTTTTTAACTTTGGTTTTATAGTCGTTGGCATTAATTTAATTTTTAAACCGCACTGCTTATACTCGTACTATTATATTTTTGTCGTTCTAGTATTGTAATTTCTTTCAATAATTTATTACAGACGCTGGTATTTTTTTTTTTTAAGAAATGAAATGTTCAGTAAATAGTTCGTAGGATATACATCTTGGCAAATATATCTCACGTAGAAGATAATGTTCAATTATCAAACTCAATTTACATGTATTTATTTATTATACATTATTTTGGGATGATTTTTGAATTAGTTTTATTTATTGAATTTTCTATATGTTCTAAAAACGTATAATCGGAGTTTTACTGTATATCATCCTCATAAATATATACCGGTATATTTTTTTTTTCTTCTTTTTTTAAGAATAAAAGGAGAAAAATAAATTGTGAAGTTTGAGGTTCTTTACTTGTTCCATGTGAAATAGTTGTCGTGTTCTTTCCGTCGTAAACTTAACCTTAAGAAATGACATTTTTCAGACTTCAATTTGTCATTACTTTTTCTTTAAGCTTCTATTTTGGAAAGAGGAAAAGAAAAAAAAATAATGTACGAGAAAAGAAAGAGACACGAAAAAGATTAGTTTAGTCCATTTTTTTAAAGAAAATAATAATAATAAAAGCAAAATAGTTTGGAATTTTTTTGTTGAAATTTTAACTAAACCCATTAAGCTTCCAATTATTTGAAAATGCCAGCTAAATTATTAATGGTCGGCTTCTTGATTATTTTTGGAATTGAAAGAATTTATGTTTCTTTTTTTTTTCTCAAATTACTTATTTTTTAGTTTGTTTTTTAAACAAAAATAATAAAATGGGAAAAAAAAGGTTATATTTTAGTGTTAGCGTTTTTAAAATTAAATAATTATGCTAACATCTTTTGAGCTAACGTCAAACAATCTTGTTTCTCGCTATTTTAAGAAAATTTAGAACTGCGCAAGTTTTTTAATTTTATGACGAAAGAAGGAATATATTTATTCACCAAACGATAAAAACGTCGTTTAGCGTTTTAATAAAACACTATGGAACCACAATACAGGGATTGCAATAACACGAAAAGGTTTTTAAATTTGTGCAAAAATGTAAACAAATTTTGTATTTTTGCGTCGATTCTAATTTCTGAAGTTACATTTTGCGGAATAAAACGCCCGCATAAATACCTTCCTAAAACATTATTTCCGTTTATTATTTACATTTAATAAACACCAAATTTTAAGTAAATTAAAAGATTAGTACAACGCATACGTTATCGTGTCGAAAACGATGCTGAATATTATCCAAAAATCTTTTAACGAAAAAAACTACAGGTAAACGTTAAAGGTCAAATATATGATAGTCCAGTTGTTGCTTTTAACGCTTTGTGATCAACGTGATAAGTCTAAAAATACATCAATCAAAAAATTAAAAACAAATAAAATGGCGATAAACATCGTTGTTTGTTTTTCCTTAAACTTTTGTAATAGGTTTTGTAATAAATATTTATTTTAGTTACTGGTGAGAGTTATTACTAATATAACATGTATTGAAAATGAATTACGTTATTTTGTAACTAGTAATTATTTAAAATTCTTCGACAGCGCGTGTAACTGAGCCATTAGTTGTATTTTGAGCGTGTAAATCGAATGGTATTTGTTCTGTATGTTAATTGGCAATTTGGGAAAAAGATGTTTTCCGAATCCGTGATTCTTCTTTTCGGAGCTAATTTGCATTTGGGTGTTAATTGAGCGGTAATCGGCTTTGAGAAGACGGTACGCCATTTGTGTTTGCACATCCCGGGCTTTGTGCGAGGAAGAATGGGTCGGGGAGTTTGTGTCCGACATGGACAGGTGTTGGCGTAGGTGGGTGGATTTGGTAAAGGGTGAGAGAGTTGCAATTAGGCGTGATTATCACAGCTGTTTGAACGCGCACTTGCTTAACCTTCAACTAAACACATTTTCTTTTCTCATTTTTTTGAATAAATTTTTATTATTATTATTATTATTATTAACAACATAAATGAAGAAGAGAAAAAGAATGACCGAGCATCTTTTTTTTAGTATTTATTTTTACGCTTTTCGCTTACAAAAGTTTAACATTTTGTTTGTTTTCATTTAATAAACCAGAGAGATTATTTAACTTTTACTTTCATCCGAATTCTTAATTTTATTTTTGTTTGTGAATGTGAATAAACGTATAGGATAGTAATTATGATAAATTTTAGAAATTATTTTACGTTTATACTTCCCAAATTCTTTTCAATGAAAAAAAAAAAAAATTGTAGAGGAAATTCAAATTTGATGTTTTCTCTGTTAAGATAAATTTAGAACAGTTTTTTTAAAATATATATATTTCCCATCTTCCAATATAAATCAATTTCGAGTATTCTTGTCAAGTAATATACGGAGTATTTTTTTATTATGTGTTTTTAAGAAATTAACTTTGAAGCGAGCGCTCCACTAGCGTCATTTTATAAAGCGACATTCTTAACAATTTTTTTTATTTTTTATTTTAACTACCGTTAAAGTTTTTAAGTTTTGCATCTCGGATGTACACACCATAAACTAACCTAAAACAAAGTGTTCAATCATAATAACGTTACCAATACTTATTTTGTCGAAATAATTCTGCTGACAACAGTCTTACGAAGTTTTATAGTGAAATACAGTGTAATGAAACATTTCGCGGACTTGCAGTACCTCACGAAAGCAAGTTAAGCAACGCATGCGAATTAATACGGTAATAAACAAAATTATATTATTATTAAAAATATATTTATTTATTCGTTGCTGGTACAGCTACCGATATTTTGCTTTTTAAAAATCTAGTTTTTAGAAAATTTTACAGAAATTTAATATTACATGTATGTAGTGAAATCGCTCACTTTTTGAGAAATTCAAATAATTATTTTTTAAATATAAATAATCTGGCTATAATAAATGTTGTAAATTGTTTTAAAAAGTCATTAATTTAGTATTATTTTTTTTAGCAATTTAACGGTGCCGGTATTATCTTCAAAATTAAGCATAACTCAAACAATATAGTTTTACAGGATTTTGGCTAAGAATTAGTAAATATTTTCTAAATTTACAATTAAAATTGTTAAATTTAGAAATGATTCACGAGTCAAAGTTTGTTTAACTTTTTTATTATTTATTTTGTGTTCTGTTTGGATGGACATGTCACGAGTTTGTGTGTGGTGATTTCCCCATTTTTCTTTCATTAAATATTTAAACCGAGCTTAAGCTATCCGCATCTCATCTGATTTACTGATAGGAGGCGCTGATGACCTCCCACAGTCACCGCCATCGCGCATGCGCCGTTTTCAACATCGTGTCTTCAGTTCTCTCCACATTTTTTTTTTTTTACTAATAATATTTTTTTTTAAGAAACGGGATAAAAAAAATTAGGATGAGTTTTTTTTCTCCCCGCCTTATCGCTCTCTATCTGATGACGTTGACGATGGGCAAAGCGAGCGCGCGTCAAGATGGAATCCGATTACTTAAAAATTTAACAACCAACAAAAAAAAAAAAGATATTTTGAAGAATAATAAAATAAGATAGAAAAATATTGAAGTTCAAGGAGAGTAAGTGGGTGTAAGATGGGAGCAACAACAACAACAACAAAAAAAAGAGTTTTTGTAATTGTTAATCGAGAATTGCGTTGAGAATAACTTA
The DNA here is from genome assembly GCA_034698085.1 of Polydesmus angustus. Taxonomy (NCBI): domain Eukaryota; kingdom Metazoa; phylum Arthropoda; class Diplopoda; order Polydesmida; family Polydesmidae; genus Polydesmus; species Polydesmus angustus. The sequence goes on from JAQGAY010001878.1 coordinate 4,115, forward strand.
CAGGACCAGTTTTCGGACGGATCGAAATATGATAGCTCATCACCCTCAACTTTCCCTCTGGACTCCCCCGTGCTTTGAAATTCTAATGAGAAAATACAATAAAAAAAATCTATCCCGCGCCGAGGTACAAAAAAATTAGTCGATTCGTGTTTCCATTAGACAATCAGCAGAATTTTATTTTGTTTATTTACATTTAGCTTTTTATGGGAGAGGGGGGAAGAGAAATAAATGCAAAATTTATTTTTCTACTTAGCGTCGAAATTAGATGCCGACCGTCAACCACTTGGCTCCCGTCAGCCGCCACCCACGCTCCTAATGAAACGCTGGAATCGTTTTCCGTTGAAATTGACTGCGAAAACGTTTTAGTTGATATTTTTCATTCCATTTTGAGTTTTTGTTTTGTTAAATTTTCTGAACTGACATTTTTTGTCTTTATAGTCAGCTTTTCTGGACAAGTTTTCAGTGTGAAAACATTGCTAAACTGACATTAAACTGCGTTTTAACAGCTTTTCCGGACAAAATACATTGTTCAACCACTTGTCTTGAGTAATATCTATCCAAAGACTTGCTGAATTTATAAGTTTCGGCAGTAAGCACGCTCTCTACTCCACTGAAAACTCGTCTGGAGAACCAGGCATAAAATCCAAACATGATTATGATTTAATTTTTGAGTCAATTTTTCAATCTATCTTGAAATACATTCTTTAGATTTGCCTTGTTTACGTAAATGAAACTACTGTTTTTTTTAAAAAAAAAAAAACTAATGTGCGGTACAGTATTACATAAAGGTGCATTTTTCAAAGTTTTTTTAATGTACGCTACATCATTAATATTATTTGGAAATTTTTTTTCTTATTATTCATTTCAATTTGTCACCGAAGTAATTTAATAAATAATATGATTAAATCCGTTGCAATCTTTCACAACAAGTTGTGATTAGAATTAAGAAAATTACTGTTAGAAAATGTTTGATACAGTAACGTACCTAGGTTATTTACATGCTTTCCTGTGGGAAACTGTTATTCAATTTGCATTTCAAAGCGAAGTTTGGCTGTACATGTACCGGTACTGTGTTTTATAACTACCGGTATTATTTCCAACGATGAATTTAGATTTACTTGCAAATTTGGAATTTTGTGATTTTTTTCTAGATAATCGCTCTATATTACTGTATTTATTCCCACCTGAAAGACAAAAAAGAAATTGTAGGCCTAAATAAAACAGCGATTTTTCGGTTAAATGTACTTCCCGGTCATTAATTAAGCTTGAAACAGTTTTAATTGAAAAGTCTGAGATAGTGTAAACGAGGCTTTCCCATCTCGAATTGTTGGAACATCTTTTTTGTTCCGCTGTTTTCCAACTCTTATTTATCCTTCATTCTAATTTTAGGTTTGCTGTGTGTTCGGTGCGAGGAGAGGGGATCAACTGTCACTCCACCCACCCTCATTCAACGTCGTTCGATGATTATTCCAAAGAGCTGAGTGACACCGGGCGCTAATTGTTTAAGTGGGGAGCTTGTGGCGTCGAGTGGGAGGAGTCAAATTCCCATCAGGACGACGGGGGGAGTTAGGAGGATCCAGGTCGGAAGATTTCACGTGACTGGTGAGTCCGCCAATTTCTTTTATTTATTTTTTTTTACTGTTGTTGTTTTTAATAATTTTCAATAATAATGGTTTTCATATGTTAATTAACGTTTTCTCGTTGTTTCCACGCATTTTAAATCAATGATACGAATGATACGTAGGAACAAATGAATAAATTTCCCTAGAGACGATTACGCGGGTTTTATTTAGGAAAGCGGTTTAATTACTTATTTTTATTTTTTAAAAAAGAAAAAAATTTAAATTAAAATCTTATTTTTTTTTATTTGAATAAAGCTAATCGTTTATTTAATTAAAAATAAGTTTGACATTTTTAATTTATATTTTTGTTCGGTTGTTTTTAGCCTTCGAGAGATTAAAATGGCGCTGAAGTTCTTAAAAATTGTTGTGCTTGAGTTGTTTTAATAGACGAGGAAGTGCGAGAGGAGATTTGAGCGCCTAGGAGCGAATTCAAACATTTGGCATGAATTTAAGAAAAGGGGAGGGTGTGTTTGAGGGAGGGTTTGGATGAGAAACGGAAAAAAAAGATGAATGAATTTCATTTTGGAGTAGAGAAATGTAAATCGATCTCTCGGTTGTTGTTTTTTTTTTTTTATGTTGGCGATTAGTGGCGACTACTCGAGCGAGCGACATCTACTACCTAAAATCTAAACGTAACTCGTTTCAAATCTGACTATCATCGTCGACGAATTTAAATAAGATTTTTATTATTCTTTCCAAACTAAATAATTAGAACTAGATATCCGCCGAGCATCTTGTTATTTTTTTTAATAATAATGAATATTTATATTTTAAATTAAAAAGTATGCTCGCCTTTTCTTGCTTGATTGAATCGAAGTTGTCAAACTTTACGTTGGCCAGTGCCAAATCACTTATTTGGACGCATTCAATTTAACACTAAGTTTAGCTAATTAAGTAAAAAAAATTACCATACCGGTAATGACAAATAATTTGCTAAGATTAGGCTAAATTAGCAAATATATTATTTATATTCTTATTTTTAAAAACTTTTTTTTTTTACATTTAAAATTTTAATTATAAATTATACGCTGTCATATATTTACACAAATTTATTTTCTTTAAATTCATTCTTTTTCTTATAATTGCGATTTATTTTTCTTTGCTATTCAATTATTTCTTTTTATTATTATTGTTTTATTATTATTTTTTTTCTTTTTCGATTTGTTTGTTGCACCTTCTCGCGCATGTTGAACATTTTTTCGTTTTACGCGGAGGATATGTGTTTTTCAAAAATATTATGTACGGTGAAGCTGCGTAAGAAAGAGTTTATAAAAATAATGAAATTGTGAGTTTCAAATGATCTGAATTTATCTGCTTTCAACATAATGTACAGCATAGGTTCCTAAACTTTTTCTGGCCCTCGCCCACTTTCCTGGGGAAAATTTTTAAAACTATTAGAACAATTTTTTTCAAAAAACTATTTTTTTTTCTTGAAAAATTGAACGTGCATAATAATTATAATAGCAATGGTCACTACAGTATAACAATTAAAATGCCATCATATGCAGTACAGTACAAAATAGTTGTTTTTTTCTAACTTAGGTAGTACTAGGAGAAAAAATTGCAAAGAAAAAATAATATTTAATGTAAGGGATGAGCCTGATGATTATCTAAAAAGATTTAGGGGCAAAAATAATTTTTTCGTCTCCTCCCCCTTTAAAATGAAGTACTCGTAAGTTTTTTTTTTTTTTTTTGGGAAAAAGGACAAATTTAACCCCTTTTTTTGGACAAAATTATAAGATTTTTAACAATTTGTTTAAATTTTGGTCATTTTTTGTGAAGTGCTATCGTCCCCCTAGACCACCTGAACGCCCTCAAATTTTTTCGTCTAAACCAAAACCTTCCTAAAACTTTCTATAGCCCACTTTGTGAACCGGGGTTTGAATGGTTTTTTATGCCTCATCTGCTCACTTGTTTACTCTTGTAAACAGACTTTTAATAAAAAAACGCTTTTTTTTATATATCGGTATATTTTTTAATATTGAGTCCATGAACTTGATCGCGTAAGATTAGTTGGATGTAAATTTAATCCGTCGAAAAGTTTCGAGCGCTTTTTGCGGATAAATTTTCAATTCATTTAAATCGTGCAAAAATGTAATCATCCAACTTTTTAAAAGTCAATTATTCGTGTGTGTGTGGATTATTAGTTTTTGAATTGAACTCAGTCGGTGCTGTATTTAATTTCAATTTTCTTTTCATCTCTCTCTCTCTCTCTCTTTCCTTCTATCCCATGTTACGTACGTAATCGCTCGTTGTACGCTGAATCAGCGCACCTATCGTTTAATTTTTTTTTTTTTTTTTTTGCTTCTATTTTGATATTATGTATAAATATATACGTGATTGTGTATATAAACTCTTCGTCCTCAACTTTTTCATTCGGTTCGTCGATTTTGACCTGTGGTGACCCCCTCTCTATCTTCCCCCACCCGCCCCCATCCTTTCTCCCCCGCCCCCTCACCTACTCTCATCACCTCATCATGCTGCCGTCCTCCGACGCTCCTGCGCGGCTGCACGACCTCCTTTCTCCCGCTTCATCACTCGCACCACGCTCACTACATCTCTCCCATTCATACTTCGATGTCAAACCATTATTCTTATGCTAAAATCACTGTCGTACGTTTATTTATGACGTCAGCGACTGATTACAGTTTACGTATCACAGTAGGAAAAGTTTATTAGAATACGTTGATTGGGATCGTTGGCATCACATGACCAATTTCCGGTTAATTTATTAATATAAAAAAATACTATATTTCATGTTTTGTACATACACTTACGTTTCCGAGTTTTAATTTTTTTTTTTTTTTTATAAACAGAATCGTTTTTAGTACTTGTATGTTAATTCAGAGTTAAGATATTAATAATACAACAGTACAAACCTGCGTAAGACTAATGTCGTCTATGCATGTTTGATGAAGTTCGAAATTATCAAGTTTTTGAACTATGGTAGTTCTGATTGAAAATAATGGAGAAACGAATCTATGTAGATATACTTACACTCAAACCTCGATGTACGGCCTAGATACGTTCTTGGAAAATAAGACGTAAAGAGAAACGGCCGTATATCGAATCATTATTTTTCTACTACCTAGAGAGGCCTACTCTACACATAAGCTCACACGAAGATACTGTATGCAAAGCGATAAGTGTGTGTATGTTTTTTAAAATGCGCACTTTTCATCTAAAAATTTTCATTTTTTAATTTTTTTTTTCAAATTTCTTGGCCGTATATTGAGGATTTTGGGCCGTAAATAGAAACTGAGTCGCAGTTAGTAAAGGCTGTTATTGCAAAACGCCGTATATCGAGTTATGAGTGTATTTTCATTTAGCGTAATATGAAAGTGTGAAAAAGGTTAACGATTTTTTTTTTGTAAAACGATTTTATAATTATTATTAAAAGTAATATTTTAATAATTTACGATTTTAAATCTTGTTCATGAAATTTTAAATAAAGTATGAGTACGTGCCAGTTACCGGTAATTTAAAATAATTATTTTTATTAGAACAAGTAAATTACTTTTTAATTTTTTTTTTTAATCTGGAATTTTAATAAATTCGTTTAAAAATTTTACGGTATAATGTCTTAAATCAATATTTATCCGTACTTACTTTTTTTTTTTTTTAAAGTTGTTCTACTTTAAATTTTAATTACAAAACTCGTTTAATCAGTTACTGGTAACAAAATTTCTTTTTTTAAAATTAAACATTAAACATTAAATTTAAATTTTTTAGTTTATTTTTTAAAGAAAATCATTGCAAGAGTTAAATGATTTTGTTTAACAGGATTTTTTTAAGCATGTTTAGTACTTAAATTTGCATTTTTAATGTTAGCACTGCATGTCGTTACACTGTGAAATTGGTTTGAATGTTGTTACTACCATTAAGGCGATGATGTGTAAAGTTAAAAAACGTGATGGTGACGGAGGAGAATGTGGGTGAAAAAAAAAGGCAAATGGGTGGGGGTGGGGGCTTTATGATTTGAGTTTGCCCAGCAGCTCGCATTGTGTTTTATTGTTTTACAAATGAGAAATCAACATTTTACGATTGAAAAGTTCATTGAATTAATGTCGTCGGTGTTAACGATAGGGGGGAGCTGCGAGATGTTAAAGTGCTGCGCTTTCACCTTGCACCATACACGTTACGTGTTTGGATTCCGAATCAACTATCGACGGATTTTTATTAAGCGGCTGTATTATTACGTCACGTGACCCCTAACCACAATACTACTACAGTACAGTGTATTTGAATTCAATATTAACTCATCATGTACAGGGTGGATACAAATCAAATACATTGTTTTGAAATTGTTTTTAAACAAAAGTAAGATATGTGCACTCACGATACACATTCTAGTAAAGAAAATCTTGCAATTTAGTACAGGAAAAAGGATCTTATAGATGCATCTACGGTACAGTGGAACTTCAATATTTGTCATTAATCCGTTCCAGAGAATATCAGATCAATTTTTCCCATAGGAATACATTAAAAATGGTTTATTCCGTTCCCAGCCTTGAATTTTGCATATACTGTACTTTTAAGAAAAAACCAATTAACCCAAAAATATTTGCAAAAATATTTTAATGCTTCAACTGTATCCCAGATTTACTTGTTTTGATGTTCTAATCATTTATTAGCATTTTCAGGAGAATCATTAGCGCTCGTTTTTTTTAAAGAATTTTTTACATTTTTTTTTTTTTTGCTATGATTTTTAAAATTGACACTAATAATGACGATCAGCTGACTGAAAGTAGCGTTAAAAGTGTGACGAATATTGAATCAGCGACGAATATCAGAAATGACGAATATTGGAGTTCCACTGCATATTTTACGAAGAAATGGATAGTATAGTTTGAAATACATCGTAAGTTAAGAAAGTCAATAAAATATGTTTTGTTTACTTGGGAAATTTCTTTCTATACAGTATTTAGAAATCCCATATGCCCAAAAGTCCAATAATTATGATTTAAAACTATCGTACCGGCACATGTTTAAGCGGAGTAAATCTATACTACTCGTAGTACAAAAAAAGTATTTTTAAACTTTGAAAATTATTAGTAAAATGAGAAACCTCCTATAAAAAAACTTCCGCATAATTCTGTCGGGTTTTGAATTTGTAATATTATTTTCAGCATATGGGTAATACCGGTATTAAAACCGTAGAAAATTATTTACCTTATTTGTTTAAAAAAAAGTTAAGAACTCGTCAAATGAGAATAATGTCTCTATAAGACTTAGCTTCGGAAATCCGAGAACTCGGAGCGAAATTTGGTAGTAATGTAATTGAGAAGAAACGCAATAGAGAAAAGATGCAAACGTCTGTAACATTTTGAATAAGAACAGTTTTATGATCATCTTTTGAAGTTTGTTATTCCGACATTTTTCTGTTTAACTTTTTATTTGAAACAACGCTGCTTTACGTGTTTAACTTGAAGGGATTGAAATAATTGATGTTTTGAATTTTTTTAAAAAGTTACATACTTGTTGCTGTACTTGATAACTTGGCCACACTAATATAATGGAATGATTAACTAGTTTCCGTCTTTGTAGCTATATCATTAACTAGTCGATCTGCGTGCGTGCGCGCGCTGTGGGCTACGTTTATTTCTTCGAGAAATTGTTTTACGATTTTCTAATAACGTCGAGATGAATGCCGATCTCTCCTTTCTCTCACCATCCCTTCTTTCACGCACGTACTTTGCACGAGTGATGGAATTAACAGAGTAATTACGAAATATTGGCAAGGTTTACTAATTAATCGAGAGTAAATAATCGCGCGTTGCGGTTTAAGCGATCGGTGTTAAATTTATGTTTAGGGAGTGCGAAGAGTACCTTGGAGTTGGGAAGGGAATGCGAGGGTCTCGGCCAATTCTTACCCCCGACTCCCTCCACCCTGCCCCGCCTTGCCCCGTACCTCCGCTCTTTAGTGTTTTATGGCGGTGCTCACTTCCACAAAGGTTACTGCCCTTTCAACCATACGGTGTACTAAGGTTATAAAGTACGATCAACATGTGCTCTTTTTAACTCAAAAGTAGGAGGGACCATTTACAGGGTGAACTCCAAATACTTACATATTTCGATACTGTAGTTTTTTTTATATGTACATCGAAGATGCCGAGTATTTTATAACGTTATATCCAAGTATCGTTATTTATTTATTTATTTTTGTTTTATTGCGAGTTTTACCAACGCGAGTTATATAGGATTACCTTAATATCCGTACATGGATTTGTAAAAACCTTTCGTTTCTTTCATTGCTACGGATATAACAATTTTATTATAATAATATATTGCATAATTATTATTATACAATATGGGCATCCATTTATAGTGACTATTATTTCGAAATTACATTTATTTTTATTTTTAGATACAGCATCTATCTAGAATCTAGATAGTGCTTATTTTTAAGTTCTTTGTATCGGCATAATGCGGTGCAGTACCGTATTACAGTAATAAAAATCAAAAAATAATTTTTTTTTAATTAAATTTAATTTCGTAAAGCAATTGCGCAAAAATGTTTTAAAACTTTTAGTAATTAGACAATTTGGCATGCCTTTACAACATCATGAATTAGTTTGTGGGAATTTTGCTGTTTACTTTTATTTTTAAAAAAATAATAATACAGTAATAAAAATAGGAAGATAATTAATTTCAATAATTAACAAATCATACATTTGT
>JAQGAY010001879.1:0-12413 GCA_034698085.1 Polydesmus angustus
TAACAAGTGTTTTCAAAATATCAAGTAAACTTTTAAAAACAAAACCGGGTTTTCTTAATTATTTTTGAAAAAAATTAAAATCGGACACTTATTTAGGGACGGAAGGAGTATTATTTAATGAATTTCTTCTGTAAATAATTATATTAAGCTCATGATTTGTAACAATTTGTAACTTATTTTTTTTTCTTAAAAAAAAGTCTCAGCATAGTTGTTTAGTAATGTAAACAATAATTATTATTTGTTAAGTAGATAATCTTTTGAGTTACGCGACCGGTAGTTTTAGTGATGAATTTAATCTTCTCACAGTTTAATATATTAAGCCAATTTTAACGACGATTTAAAGTTTTAAAACCAATTTAATTATGCTTTATTTCCGAATAAATTTGATTTAATAAAGATTTAAATAAGCAAAACAACGAACATATTTTTCAGCATTGAAAAAGTTGTCTAATCTCAGGCGGACGAAAAGTTTCGCATGTTTTTAAAGATCTAAAGTATTCTAAACAGTGTAAATTCGTCGAGGGCTTTATCCAACCAACTTCGGATAAAAATTTGGAGGGAAAAAATGTCTTCTAAAAAAAAAAATATGAAAACTGATCTTTCAAGTTTAGTAACATGTTTGAAAAGCTAATATTGAGAGTTTCAAAATATTATCAATCGTTGCGCCACCTACCCCACGTTTAAACATGCGTCGTTTAAGGCTTAACAAAGGAACCCCATTGAATTTTGCACCTGATTGCTCTCATTTCAAACATTCGTCTCATCTTTCTATTGAATCGTCTTTAAGGAGCCCTAAGTCGGAGTTTTATTGTAGACGGAACCCTCAAGGGCCCTGCATTTCTTTAAGGCCGATGGGGGTGAAGTTGAATGAAGAGAAGACCAATTCATGTAATAATCTACCGACCAATTTCCCTTTGTAAGTTGAGAAGCCTCCATCAACACTCACAAAAAAATAGAGTATAAAATGTCTAAACAAAATGGCTGCTCCATCTCATTCACGAGCGTTAGGTTACGTCACGATGGTGCGTAAGGAAAAGCGCTGCATGTTTTGATGAAACCCAGAGGACGCTCAAGGGCTCCTTGATTTAATTATAAGCCTTAAAAGCGGGGGAAAGGGCATTTTCAGTTGCGTTTACGAGGATAAACGAATTACGCCCCATATTTCCATGTCAAATTTGTTTCTCTACAGCTCTCTCTCGCGGAAATTCCTTAATGGAAAATATATTAAATTACGTTGCTATGTTATTTTATTAATGGAGCCAAAGTGCGAGCAAGTTTCTAGGGCTGGTGTGTGACGTCATCAGCGTTTTGCAATTATTTACTGTACTAGAGAATCCGTTTAAAGCAAACACACACAACATGAATCCTATTTTCTGGCTAAGCAAAAAAAATCAAAATATAGACTCGTGTGGGAATGTCCTCTTTTTCTCGACTTGAAAGCACCCTGTACGCTGCGTGCACATTGCTAGCTGTGCGTTATAATTGATAAGGGGAGATGATTTTATAGATTTATGGTTAGGTTAGGCCAATATTGGCAATAACATACTGCATATAATAGTTAGGTATTAGGTAGAGAATACATTATTGATACATGGTTTGGTTAAGTTAACGAAAACGCAAAACATAAAAGCAAATTGGCGCTGCTATGCTAGCAGAGTAAGCCTACAAAGTGCTTTAAATTTGAGAGAATCCGATGATAAATTTTGCCCTCTATTCTCTTAAATTGATTAGCGTGACGGCAACTTTTTTAAAATAATTTAAACTGACCGAGCTTTATATTTTAACTCCAAGTATTTATCAATGTAAACGCGAGAGAGGGGCATTGATCTATTCCAAAGTCTGTAATTAATATTTTGTAAATTGCTTGACTATTTTTAGTAAACCTTACAATAATATAGATATGAACCAGAACAAAACTAGACTATGATAAGACTAGATAATAAAAGATGAAACGGGTCAAAGATTAGATCAATAAGTAACAAATTTAACTTAACACCACTTTATCGTTTGAAATAAGCTTAAATAAATGGGAAATTATCAAATCAATAGTTTCTTAACATTTTCTTGGTACAGTACTGTAATGTTAAATAATTTTAAAAATTAATTATTTAGCAAAAATACCGGTAATTCCAAGTACTTTAATAAAATTTCTCCTCATCCTGCAATCATTTTAGGTTAAAATTAATAAAATAATATTTTCCCCCACCAAGTTTTAACGATGTCACATGAACGGTATCACTCGCAGACTGCGCTGCGCTATTAAATTTCTAAAAATAATCGCTGTTTCCGATTTAAGAAAAAGAAAAAAAAATCGAGGTTGATCCGATTGGAAATTCATTTAACTAACAGATATCGTCTAAAGATTAAAATTAATCCTCGCCGGCGGTAGGGTAGCAGCAGCCAAGTGGACGCGCTGTTGGTCGGGAAAAGAAACACGAGAATAAAAGGTAGCCAGAATGACCCAAGGAGTAAAATTTCGATGGCTAAACCATTTTGTACGAAACCGTATAATGCCCATCAGTATAGATTAAAAGTGTATATCACATAAGACACACTTTTATTGTATCATGAAAACAAACCCAATGAAATGATTTTCAGCATTTAGACTGGTGATTGATAGCCTACTCGTACTCAGACCGATTATCGATTAAGAGAAAAACTTGATACTAAGTTATTAACTATGCCGTGTCCTATTTCCTCAATCATATAAATTTTCTACAAGAAATACTTTCTAGGTTATGAAGTTAAAATATAAATACCGGTATTTAATTTTTGAGCTTAAATTATTTTTTTCTTTTGTTTTCTTCATATTAATATTGTGTAAGAATATTATCAAATTTTAAAGTGGGACATAATTTTATGAGTCCCCTTTGGCAACTTTAATAATTTCAATTTCTGCATTTTATTTTCCCAATTGTCCCTCTTTTTCAATCTCTCGTCAGTTCAGTCCCGTTTCATAATGAGTGGCAAGTTAATCTTATTTGCGTTATTCTCGGTGCCCTGGCCCTAATAATCATAATTATGTTAATGCTAATTATTAAGGACAGTGTATAATTATATAATATTAACCTGAAACTCATTTTGAAATGTGTTATAATAATTTAACAATTTTAAATGAAGTTTGCGTTCAGGGCTCTGGTAACGAAAGAAAATAAATTTTTGGGGATAGAATTTAAGATCGAAAATATTAGAAAAACTGCAAGTGGTTTCCAATGAACGAACATGGCAGAACATCGAGAAAGTGATTTTTCCCGATCATATTGAAGTTACGAACTTACGATAATACGTCATGTACACTTATTCAATCGCCAATAAGATAAATTAAGGGATGGAAACCAAGGTTGATGGGATTGAAAATATACATGAATTTTTCATTGCCACTATTGGTTCGCTTGTAATATAGTGTTTACTACTAAATAGAGTTTATATCTACTGTACCGGTACTGGTTTTAAATGACAATTCGTGACCTTTACAGGGTTTCGTATAAAACCGTTCAGCGATCTACATGAACGTGTACTAGTGCTAGAAATGTACCCAAAGGAAGGTCTAATGACTAAAAGATCGCTCAGACTAGAAAAGACTCACCTATACCACTCATCCTCTTTTATTATGTCCCTAACGGTGTAGGAAAGGGCCACATGCGGTTCCAACACAATGCTCCTCTTCACAACATCATTTTCAGCTTCAATGACTTCACCAAATAACCAGCTCTTCTCTTTTAGCTTTACCGGTTCTATTCATAGAGCTCATATCTTCGTAAAATAAGTCTTTGATGAAATTTTGGAAAATCTTTTTTCTCAGGAATCTCAAATTCAGAGCTCATTTTAAAGTATCCTTCCCACAACAACCATAGCAACGGCAATACACTTATTCGTAAAAAAATACTTTTGAGTGAAAAACGACGCAAAAGGAGAATTTGAATTTTTAAACTAAAATGTTAATAATCAGTAGCCAATGTCTAGCAAAAAAAATTATAATTTCCAATTAGTCAATTTATAATCAAATGTAAAAATATTTAGCATTTTTAAAAATAAACTTCAAAGTTTTGTTTGAAATTTAAAATAATTTTATTTTAATAGATTTAAGTAGTTTTCTAAGAATCGCTGCAAAAGTTAAACCAAAAACAGTGCAGAAATAACCAATTCTACTGTAGTTATAGATGGCAGCCTTTAAAAATACAAGGAAATCCTGCCGGTACCAGATAATTTTCTGATAATTAAATTATGTGTAACGTGTTGTTATAATAATAATACACTTAAAGCATTATAAGATTGCTGTTACTGGTGCAAACATATAAAAAAAAATTAATAAATTCAATTGAAAACTTCAATCTTCTGACCCTTTCAAGTTTTGTTGGTTTAAGTCTCGCTTTCAAAGACTTTTAGGGGAAAAAAATAATCCCTTTGAATTTTTTAACATTAGAATTGTAAATGAATATCATATTAAACAATAAATCATTTATTTCTAATCGATAACATTCCATTCAATTTTAACTCAATCGTTTTAAATATGCCCAAAAAAACAATCTTAAAAATTGATTGTTTCTTATAAGCAAAAAAAAAAAAAAAATGTACGTAAGCTAAAAAACCCCCCCAAGATACTTGTTCCCTTCCATTTAAAACTATTTTTTTTAAACAATAATAAATAAATGAAAGTTGGAGATAGTTAAGACTTTCGAGATAACTAGATGAGCGATTGAAAGCGTCACCACAAGTTATGTGAAACTATCGAGTTTATCAGTCGGACCCAATCTCAACTCAACTCCTCTCCCTCTTCAAAACAACAATTGAAAACCAGAAAAGAACATTGTTTTTTTCTTTTCAAACAAACAAACAAAAAAAAAGCAAACATCTTTTTATTTATTTTTTTTGAGTAAAATTGTAAGCACCTTATAAAGAAGTGTGGTGGAGAAGGAGAGGACAAGTTAAGTCAGTTGACGAGAGAGTCAATATATCATAGAGAAGTAAAATGTTTATGGCTGCGCATGCGCGTACGTGTATTTAACCAATTGCACGGAGCGCGGTTGACAGGCAACCCACGGGCGCACATATTTGCAGGTTGATCTCTATCTCTCCCCCACCCAACTCCTCGTCGTTTTAAAGTCTCCAACATTTTTCACCAGGTGACATCTTCCAATTTAACAGATTTATATCTGATGGTGTATCTCTTTTTGTTTTTCCAACGAAGGAAGTGGGGTTAGCCCTGGAGATACAGGGAGAGGGAACGTGTTTTGGGTGATCACCCATTCACCCGGTGTAATGTCACTTTCATAAACCTAAATCACCTGAGCTCAGACACTTTTTAATTACATTTTTTTTTTTGCATTTTTAAATTATAGGTCCATTCAAAAATTTTAAATGTGTTACAATCAACTGCTGATTAATAATTCTAAATGCATGTAGTGGTACAGTATTTATAAAAAGTTTTTATAACTCTCGACTGCATTAATTTTACTGGTACCTGCATTGTACAAGGTAATAGTACTATGTAAGTTTCCATGTAAAATATTGTCGGTTCAACTTTTCAAGAAATAAAAATTCTTGTAAGTCAAAGTTAACTCTTAGTTTCGGTCAAAAAAAAGATATTTAAGGTTTAACAAGAAATTTCGTTAAAATAACAATTTTTGTTACCCTGTTCTGAACATTTGTAAGCATATTTTTTAACAACAAATTTAAATAACTTTCCATGTCAATAATATTTACGGGCAGTTACTGACACCACGTTAAAAACTTCGAATAATTTTAAGAAAATTTAAAATGAGTTTATTTGTTTTTGTATATTATAACGTGTACAAATGATTTTTTGCGTCCTTAGCACTGTATTTCGAAATTTAGATTTCCTTTTAAAAATAAGTATTCGGTAAAAGGAAATGTCTAAAATCCTATTTTTTTTTTAGAAAACACTTTTTTGTTTAAAATGTAAAATATAAACAAAGTATACGAAGTTTCCAAAACCAGTCCAAAATCAATCATATTAGTGAGAAAAACACTTAAGAAAAACAATATTTAATAATTTATTCTCCGTAATGTGTTTCGCATTTAAATAAAGAAATATTGATCATCAATCATTTTTTTTAAACATCGATTTGTCAAAAGAATCGAACGATTAAGTTAGAAAACAGCGTTTTCATCCCAAAAACGAGACAATTACGTAAGTGGAAACGCGTCTGAAAAGCATGAAAAATTTAATCACCCTTTGAAAAATCCATCCATCCATTTGTATCCAAACGTACATGTACGTATGTGTCTGGTGGTAATAAACGGTGAGAATGAGCAGATCACTCTCTAGGAGACCTCATCTTACGCGCGCAACCAACTGAAACACCGGATCCAGCGCCCTCGAACCAACTCACAACATCAAATGAGGTAATCCATCACCTCCCCCTACACACACACCCTTCTCATCCAGCTCATCTCTCATTAATAATATACCCCCACCCCTCCTTCCATGTAAAACTGTGTACACGAAGTCCAGATACTGTACTAACATTGCATAAAGAAATGGATGTTAATAAAAAACAGAACCAATATAGATAAAAAAAATTAAATGATAATTCCACCAATATTATTATAAAACTTTCTACTCATTCTTAGTATTCCCGACTCTCCCAATTGTTTTTTTTTTTTTTTGCAAATTTACTAAATAAATATTTAAATTTCAGTTAAATTCAATGTCGCACACATGACATGTGTACATGTACATGTAAATACCGCATTAAAAATTTAGCTGCAATAAAATGCACATCTATAATTATTATTCCCATCTTGCTTTTCTAATTTAGCACTAATAATATACTCACACCTCGGTTTTCATCTTTGATGCTTACCCAAAAATATCAGGTGGCAAATTCAAAAAATACAAAGTCAATTACAGTTTAGAATGGGAAACAATGTAAATATTACCGCACTATTTATCAGTAGATTTTCTTTTTACCTTATGAAAAATTTAATAAGTTGATTATATAGAACTGTACATGTACATGTATTAGAAGATTGTAATGGGCTTCACAAAATGTTTTTTATTACCGGTATTATTAAAATCCACCTTATCGTTAAAAGTTATTAAAAATCTTTTAAAAATAAAAAATAAAAAAATGCTAAGGGAAATAAATTAGTAAAAACGCAACATCAAAGGTACCAGGACACAGAACTGCATTTACATAGTAATAATTGAGTTGAAATTTAACCTTGAAGAAAAAATTAAAAACGAAATCGAAGTGAGCCAGCCAAATCACAATTTAGCAGCAAAAATATTTAACATAAATACCGGTATTTAAACAATAAAAATAGAAAACGAAAAAAATGGATTTGCTTCTCTGTAAAATAATAATTGCTACAGAATTCATTTGGAATAAATAAATAATGTAATCTTTATTTTACTTACTTCATACTAAAAACTAAGTTAAAAACGAGTCCTACCTTTTCTATCGTCGTGATTTGAGCGCTAATTTCTAGTCCTTGTGACAAGTGTCGCTGCTCTCGCTTGAAGTGGATGCGAGATACAAGGAGTGTAGGGGTGGTTTCGAATTACCCCCAAAGTAAACACAATCATATTGTCGTAGAGAGTAATGTGTCAAAAAACAAACAGTGTGGCAGAGTGAGATAAAAATGTTGATTTTTTTTGCTACTGAAGTGAAATTGAATCCCATAAGTAGCACAAGCGCATGATTCGAGCTATGCGTGTGTATACGTAGCTTAAGTAAATAAAGTGAGCAAACTCCTTAGTAGGTCCCTCGTAACACGCACGTACAGAAAGACAAAAGAGGGACTAGACTCAGCGATAGGGGTAACGTTTGGATTCCACCAACACCGTGCACTCACCGTGAAATCGAATCTCCGGTCATTGCAAAAGGACACACGCTGGGATTCCAATCGTTTTGGCCGCCAAATTGCTGCATCACGCGGCTGAGCATCCATCACTCGCAGACGGCACTTTACGACCTAACAGAATAAAATAATCTCATTAAATAATGAAACAAAAACAAAAATTTTAAACGTTACGGTATCACTTGAATTAAAAATTTCAATGCAGTTTTATTGCATGTTTTGTACAAAATAAGTATTTAGGATTTCGATAACGATTAATAAGTAAGGTAGGTATTATTCTTTTGCATATTAAAATAACAAAACAAAGGTAAAAAAATAAAATAAAAAAAAAATTAAATTTTGAATACCGGTAATTTATGAATTTCTCAAATTAATACAATCGGTACTGTATCTATTCTGTTTACGGTCTGGGATACATTTTTCTTTTATGTTGGCTTTTTTGTAGTTTTTTGTTAGGTTTTGGTTAAACATTATTTTGCAGGCAAAAATATTAAAAATGACCTTAAAAAAATGACTCCAAAAAATATAATAAAATATAATCACTAGGTGCATTCAGTTAATAATCAAAAGTCACTATTAAAGACAAAAGCAAAAGTATTATTACAAGGTAAATTCAAAATTTAAACTTCTTGGACTATATTCACTTAAAAGATAAAAGCCCAAAAAATATTTTGAATTGCCCTTGCAATAATACTTTTACTTTTGTCTTTAATAGTGACTTTTAATATTAACTGAATGCACCTAATGCAGAACAATATCTCAAAACCTAATTTAATTTTTTTTAAAATAAAGTTTGCGCGCTTTATGATATAATTTATTATAATACTGTACTGTATAATGATTTCAACAGAAAATACGACAATCAATAAAATAACATATTCGCTTAAAACTAATTAATAATAATAAAAATAAAAAAAAACATAAGCAAATACCGGTACTGTAGTTCTAAAAACTGTAACGCAAAGCAATATTTGAAACTTGCCTCTAAATTTAAAATCTAAACACGAAAATGTTAATAGCTATTTAAAAGTGCATGCACATCAGTTGATGTTTCTGCCAAAAATGATTGTTTATTTTTTTTCAACTGCGGTTAAACGGCCCAAAGATGTTTCAAGACGATAAGGGCTATTTATAAGCGCGCTCATATCTATTTCTAAAGCGTTTTATTTGTTATCACAGTAGCAAACACTCAATAATGAAGTGAGTTTGCGCGTTCTCTCTCTACTAACCTATTCATAAGCATCCACAAAATCAACTCAAAAATATGAAAATTACAGACCGGCGACCAAAATGGTTCTTTATTCTGAGCATTCCACACCTTTTATTCCTAGTAGATGAATGAGGCGCTGACCGCCACTTGAAACATACCGACGCGGATTAATGACGTCATCCTAAACTTTATCTTCCTTCCGATTAAATAACACGAAGCCGGTCCGAGAGTTTGTATCGGTCGTGCGATCATTGTCGACGATATAAAGGAGCGTTTTCAACACAGTGCGCACCCAAGGGTCACTTACTACTCGCCTTTGTCACACTTGGAAAAACATTCCCATTATTACACAAAACACTCAAGTCGATTCAACTCAGCCGCCAAAGGAACACTTTCAAGTACCCCAACCCAAAAAACCAACACCCACTATAATAACAATACAACACAAACCTCAATTTTATATAAATAAAATTGTTCTGCTTTGATTTTAAAAAGCCTTAATTCTAATTTTGCAATACTGTGTTAAACTTTTCTTGTTTCCAATAAGTTTAATTACAATGCGAGGGTAGCTTGAAAATCACAAATCCATATCATAAAAATAAAATTTGCATTTTAAAAACTATTATTACCGGTATTTAAAAAAATTTCAATCTAAAAATTTTAAATTACCCAGATTTTGAGCCAACAACTTAATTCATTTTTCCTTAAATAACCGATAATTCATATTTTTTAAAAAAAATTTAAAATTTAAAATTCTTCATTATAGACTACAGTATAATAATAATTATTATAGCCTACTTTCTATGATTTTTCCACGAGTTTTACATTCTCAATAAAAAAAAAATAATTAAGTGAAAATAGTGCGACAAATTATTGATTAGGGGAAAAACGCATGTTAACGAGATGAAAACTAATCGCCAATCGTTAACTACCGGTGCTCCTAGTTATTATTATTTACATCGTCGATTTACAGATGATTTTAATTGCAAAAAAAGCAATAAAAATTATTTTGGATCGATAACTACGAGGTGTGGTATTGCCGCTTTCACCTGCGTTTCATGACGTCACCTTAAGCATGGTCTGGAGTTGAACGCGTGGTTATTGGTTGGCGCCGGAGGATCCATCAGACGCTATGAGTGACGGGAGGAGGGAAGAGATATCGCGGCGGTAGACTAGCGGGAGATAGAGTAAGAAAGACCGAAAGCGCGGTACGAGGCTCGGTACGCGATCGAGAGGCGTAACCCAGCGGTAGAAAGGCGGCCGCTAAGAAAACACAACAAACAGATTATTTATTTTTACTTAAGCGACAAACACTACAGAAGAAACACACTTGAAAACGGTTATTACAACTCGACAAAAAAACCACCGAATGTTTAAATTTCCTTCTCAAAAACAATGAATATAATACTATATTCGTAAATATTTGTCTTTAAAAAAATTAATTTATCAACGTTTAAATATTTTTTTTTCAAAATTATACGGTATTCGTAAATATTTAAAAAAATATAATAACACACAAATCAAGTGAGTGATAATTAATTTGTGGTGATTAATGTGCGAAGCGCGATGAACTCTTAAAAAAAAAATTTAAGTGACGACGGTTAAAAAATCGCCGCGGCGTGTGATCAATCGTGTACGGCAGCGGAGATCTCCATCCCCTTACTCTATTCCACGAAAAATAAGTGAAGGAAAAAAAAAGGCTTAGGTGAAAATGTTGGTTCCACCGGATATGATGGCTGCCCAATCCAAACTATTATATCAATTGAATAAATATTACGGCGAACGAGTTCAGACTCGTAAGGCCAACATCGTCAAGACCATTCGTGAGGTGTGTAAAGTGGTTCAAGACGTCTTAAAAGAAGTGGAAGTTCAGGAACCGCGTTTCATCTCGTCTCTCAACGAATGCAACGGTCGTTTCGAAGGTCTGGAAGTGATATCCCCGAACGAGTTCGAAGTGGTTCTATACCTCAACCAAATGGGTGTTTTTAATTTCGTGGATGATGGGTCCTTGCCGGGTTGCGCGGTTCTCAAATTGAGCGACGGAAGGAAGAGATCCATGTCTTTATGGGTAGAATTCATCACCGCTTCCGGCTACTTATCTGCTCGTAAAATCCGATCTCGTTTCCAGACACTAGTGGCCCAAGCTTGCGACAAATGTAGTTATCGAGATATGGTTAAGATGGTAGCTGACACCACCGAGGTCAAACTCCGCATCCGAGAGCGTTTCGTGGTTCAAATCACTCCCGCCTTCAAATGCGGCGGAATATGGCCCCGGAGCGCCTCGCATTGGCCTTTACCGCACATCACTTGGCCCATTCCTAGCATGGTGGCCGAAGTAAAGACGGAGGGTTTCGATCTCCTGTCCAAAGAGTGCGTGGCCATGCAAGGCAAACAGTCGTCGATGGAAGGCGACGCTTGGGTCATCAGCTTTCATGAAGCCGAAAATAGGCTCCTTCAAGGAGGTTGCCGAAATAAAGGCTTAAGTCTTCTTAAGACTTTACGAGACCGCCATTTGGACCTGCCTGGTAATCCTGTCACCAGTTATCACATGAAAACCCTGCTCTTGTACGAATGCGAGAAACATCCCAGAGAAATCGAATGGGATGAAGCGTCATTGGGCGATCGAATTAACGGAATTTTACTGCAGCTCATCTCTTGTTTACAATGTCGACGGTGCCCACATTATTTCTTACCCAATCTCGATCTATTTAAAGGGAAGTCACCTAGTGCGTTAGAAAATGCCGCTAAGCAGACCTGGAGACTCACACGCGAACTTCTCACCAACTCAAGATCTTTAGAAAAACTTTAAACGATTTTGAATTAATCTTATCGTTTCTACCCCCAAAAAATAAAATAAGAAAAAAAAAACCGCGATGAATAAACATCTTATGGCAAGGTGTCAAAATTAAAATAGAACAATACTGTACACGGAAGATTATAATTTAATAAAACTATTAAACAAAAAATTATTTAAAAAATGAAGCTCTTCCTATTTATTAGCATATTTCGAAAATAAAGAGAAAAACATGGCCAAAAAAAAAAATTAAACAGTTAATAAAAATGCAGAAGAACTGGAGCCTCAATACAGTATCTCCTTTAATTTCATTTAAAATTCAATCAAATAAATCCGTGGAAAAAAGAACAACCTCAGAGTTGTCATAGTCTCTTCTTTAACCCAAGTGTGAATAAACCGGTGGATGTGAAAAGGCAGAAAAGCAAATTGAAAATTTATGATGGAGCGGAAACGGAACTTCAATATCACTCGAGAAAAGCAACAAACTTTCATTTTCAACAAATTAATTCTTCCCAAATTCTTCTATTTCCAGAAATAAAAAGAAAAAGAAAAAAAAAACCCCGTTGGTGGTAATAATAATAC
>JAQGAY010001880.1:0-12413 GCA_034698085.1 Polydesmus angustus
TGTATGTATGTATGTGTGGGAGATAGAGAGGAATGTTTTAAGTGCTTGGAACAAGCTGGATTGGCGTAGGAGGAGGATGAGGCTAATGAGAGCACTTAACGTAAATGTAAACGTGAGCTGAGAGAAAAAAAGTAGGAGTAGGAAGTAAGGAGACAAATGACAGAAATTGAACGTAAACGTGACTGGCATGTTCCAATTTCATCTGATCTAAACTTAATCACTTAACTGCTACACACCGTCTGTTCTTTATCGGTTTTTTTTTTTTCTTATTTCTATCCTACGCGGGTTTTTTTATATTATTATTATCTTATTTTAGATTTTCGGTTCTTCCGGCAGGTTGAGTCTAATTAAGTTCGGAGATGTTTGAGAGGCGCAACACGCGCTGCTTGCTCTCTGCCAATGCCAAGGTGTTGTTGCGTGCACTGCGTTGAGACTTCAGCGATTTCAATTAAACACCTTTCTTTTGGGTTTTACGCCGGGCTTTTAATAACGACGAACTATCTTTTATGGATGCGTTGAGCTTCGTTTTTCGAAGCGTTTCTACGACGTTTAGCTAACCTCGTGATGTTAATAAGTAAATGTCGCGCAGGTTGCTGATTTTATAAAGATCGGCGAAAAGTAATGGGTGGGAGTTTCGCGTTTAATGAGCGCTTTGGAATTTTAACTGGTCTCGTTTGTTTACTACGCGTTTTGTAACGATGTCGGAGGGAAGAAGATTTTTTTTTTGTTTTAGTAGAGAATTATTTCCCTGCAAAATGCTTGCTGCTTAAAGTCGAGGCTTAAGAATTTTGTAGTTGAAATGATACGAAAGTGGAAGGGTTTTTTTTAAGGTGGGGAAAGGTAAAGAAAATGTAGTGTTAAATAATTATAATGTGGGTAGCGCCGCATTTTAAAGTAGAATTTATTATGAATTGACTCAGGTAATGTTGGTAGTTAGAGATAGGTGCCGTGTATTTCTAGAAAGTTTGACGATGAGAATGGTTCACGTAAACAAATATGTGGATCAATCAATTCAAAACATTCCATTCCAAAGAAACGAAATTTATTATTGGGGTAATACGTTCTAAAACTAAAATTTTGAAAATTTAAATGGTCGGAATAAATTCAAAATCTTAAATTTTCAAGCGTAAATTTTTATTGTTTATTGTTTTGTTACATTTTAAGCGTGTAGGGAATTTTGTTTTATTTATAATTTTTTGAGTTTGAATAATGACCCAAATCCTTTTTGTATAAAAACAACAAATTACAGGTGCTTAAAAAAGTTTCTATTTTTATAAAACTCGTATTCAAATTCCAACAGTTCCATAAATGGCTAACAAATATAAATCATCATTCCCGGTAATTGATGAAATTATTTTGAAATTCTGTTATCAAATTTTCAAAAAATATGGAAAATGGGTTTTGATTGTCTATTATTATTATTATTCAAAGAAAATGCGTGTTTTATAACGGAACACGTATTTTCTTTGAATAAATTTGTTTTATTTTTTTATTCATTTTACAAATGAAACAAGATTATTGTTATTTTTTTTCTTTATTGCCCTATTAGTTTTGAAGATGAGAGATTTCTTTCTAACTTAAATTACATTGTGTTTTTTTTTAACCGTAATACGAAAATTCGATATATTAATCTATTTTTAGAAAATCGTCTATCAAAATTATTATCGGATGTAACGTAAGAATTGATGTTGCGCGCGCGTATTATTCCAAAAACCGGGGGGTTCGACGTGGAGGAATGGAATAATTTGAAATTAAATATGATGGATGTTTACGTTGGGCTATGCATAATTTATATCGCGCGTTCCGTTCACGAATGATTACCATTAGCCCACCTGGCAATTAGCGAAAGAATAGTACACACAGTAAACGTTATCACGTTAGTTTTAAATCTGAACTAAATTTTTTTTTTTCATTTCTTATTCTCGTCTACTTCCAAATTTTTTTTTTTTTTTTTGGTACAATTTCCATCGACTTGACGAGGCTCATTGCGTTTCCCTCAGAAACGAAATTGGAAGGACAAGAAAAAAAATACATTTCGTGTCCATTTACATTCCGTTTGCGTTCTCGATTGTCTCGTGTTTTGTTTTGCGAATTTCGAGATTTGTAACTCGAAGCTTTTTTTTCTACTTTTTCTTTTCCTATTACCGTGTTATCGTAGTTTGCAGAATCTTATTCTATTAACTAAGTGTAGGTGCTTTGAAATTTGAGATTTCTTTTCTACTTCTTATTTGCGGTTTTCTCCTCGCGTTTCAGGTGAACTTAAGGAGTTGATATTTATAAATTTGATGAAGAAGAAGTGTAAGTTTCAATGGGGGGAAATGTGATCTAATACGTCGCAGTAGTTCGTCTATTTTTTGTTGATAATGACACCACATTAAATCGTCTTACTATTATTCTTTATTTATCAACTTCCTCCCTTGTGTTTTTCGAGATAAAAGTTCGTCGTCGTCGTCGCCCGTCTTCATCCTTCTTATTGCCGGATCCGTAAATTCATTATCATAATACGCGTTCATTGTTGATGCGTTTTAATTAAAAAATTGTGATTTATACGGATATTAAGATACGATGCGTGTTTATAACCCCTACAAATAATATCACCCTCTGTTCTACTTCCGGCTTATTTTTTTTTATCCTTTTTTGTTTACAAGATGAGGAGTGCTTAATTTCACTCCTCATAAATCATCACATAACTTGACGTTTATATTTTTATTATTATCAAGCTCCACCTACTTTAACTAAGCATCGGAATGTCACGCGAATGTCAGGTTTTTTTTCTGTACTTCTTCCAATTGTAAAAAATTTTAAAACCGTGCGCAATAAATCATACTAATGAATCTAAATTACTTAAGTATTTTTTTTTCTTAAAAAAAAAATATGTATGCGGTAAATTATGGTGAAAGAAAAGGAAATTGTTTGTTTACAAACTTAGTGGATTTACATTGCAGTCAAACAGTCTTTGTAAATTTTTTTTAAAAAAGTTTCGATTTGAAGTGTACGAAATTTTTTTAAAGAAGAGAAAGAATTGTTCAAAAAAAAAAATTCTAGTTATTGTACATGTAATTCGAATTTATTAAAATTCGGAGATAACTAGATCTTTGAATTTTTAAATTTTAATTTATTTTATATTCAGGTTAAAAAATCGCTCTTATATTCATTTAAAAAAAAAAAAAACTTACTTGAGAAGCTTTCAAAAGTAAATAATATTTGACTTTAAAAATTTTGAATTTTTGTAGTCGTTTTTTGGGTTTTTACATACTTTTTTAAGTTTATCAACCTTAGAAATTGATAACTGTTGACATAATGCACCCAAAAAAATAATCTCATTTTGGCCATTTTTTTTTTTTTCCCAGTTAAAAACAGCATTTTAAAAAGTGTGTTTACTTCGATGTATTTCAATGCATTTGTTCGTGCATTATTTACATAATAATTTAGCAAACAAAAATTAATAACGTATACTATTACCTTCTTAAATGTCTTTTCGAAAGTATTAAAAACATGAGCAAAATATTGGCCGACATTCCCATAATTCCTAAAGCGAATAAGATCCCGGCTTCCGTCGCTCCTCCCGGGTGACAAAGATGAGCCGCCGATAAATTAGTCAAACTGCCGTTGATAAATGTCATCCCACCTCGAGTACCCACCGGCACCGTGCGACCCACCGGAACACTCGCCATCGTTTAAATATATATATTTTTAAAATTTTAATACGAATTATCTATTAAAACGTAATATTATTCCGTGACGGCGAATGCGCTGTACGAGTCATGCCGCCTAAAGTAGATGGTATGCGGCGGAACAATCGCTGACGTCTCGGCGCTGCTAATATCGCGGCTTTGGCTGAACGACGCTGCCGTTCACGATTGACGTATAGCGGCATCGATCTTACTTTTGACTCGCTGATGCGTGAAAGTGAATTTTCAACTTCGATGGACGTTTTTATATCATCTTTATCACGTTTTTTATTACACTTTTAGTTTTTTTTTTTATTTTTTGGCTCCGTGTTGTTGTTTTGATGGTGCGGTTCATATCATCTTATCACCTTTTACCTTCTTCTTAACGCCGTTTATCCGCAAGAGGGCCGTTTATTGATTGAGACACACACCGCCTATCTCTCTACAATATCATTATGTTGTATGTGGTGATTTTCCCCGCTTTCTTTCCCTTTTTATTTTATTTTTATTTTTTTTTTTCTCTTTCTCCCTCTGTCGCTACGCGCATGCGCCGATGACTCGGATATTAATTTGATCGAATGCCGGTTAATTGATCAGAGTTACCAACTCACGATTATGATCAACTGAGATAATGCACACGTTTTGTGCTTTAAAGTTTTTAATAAATAAAGGTTTTGCGTAAGGATTTTAAAAACAGATTAACTTAATAAAATAGTTAATTAAATTATTAGCTCAGAAATATAAATGTAAAAATATTTTTGGTGATTCGATCTATTTTGGTCATGAAATACGTTAGACGTCAAATATGAGCAGTTCAATGCAACGCTCTCGGGGAATGATATGGGTAACTACTTAGTTCGTCGCAGGACTCAACCAAATACATGTTTTAAGATTAAGAATTCGCAGCAAACTCATTTTAAAAAAATAGACTGCGCGCTGCAAATAAAAATTTTAAAAAAGTCAATAAAGTTCAAAAGAAAGCTACCAACCCAATGGAATGCCTTAGTACAGTATGTCGATAGTTTTCGACAAATCCTGGATAAAACAACCACCTCGGGTTAACTGCCCGGAATATTAAAGGGTATAGCATTAATAAATTTTTACGTAATAAAGAGTTTACGCAGCGCCTCCCTTAAATACGTCGTTAAAATTATGTGATGTCATTGTTAGCTTTTTGATGCCAAAAAAAAAAAACGCTTAATCAAAACGTGCGACTCGGACAACTAGTCATCTGATAAATTACCAGTACATAAAAAATGGAAATGTGCAAACATATTTTTACTACTTTTTTTTCTTGTTTTGAAAAGATAAACAATGACATCACATATTAAATTAACGAAGTGTTTTAAAGGAGGTGCTGCGGAAAATTTTAAATGAAAAACACATTATCGAGTGCCAAAAATGACTGAAAAACGTAAGCCGCATTTTGCAACTTTACTCCTATTTCGCATACCGTAGCATCTGACGACCTCCATAATAATTTCATCATTTTTTTCAACAATTATTTTTGTGGTAAAAAGGCGCTTGACACTTCTTTTTTTTATTGACATACTGACCAGTGGTCTCTAATTTAAATATGTCGCTTACGATACTGTATTATTTTTTTTCTACTCATGTTAACAAGTGGCGATTACGTTGTTTTGAACCTAAGAATGGGATTTACGATATAGAAAAAAATAGTTTTAAAAAGGCTTTTATTGAATTTCCCAGTGCTCTGGCGCTTAAAATAGTTTGAAGAAATTGTATTGAAATGTGAAGAATATCGTACAACCAATAACTCAAACGTTGTTAAAAATGGCGCTTACGATATTTTGTCATATAAGATGCGATACTATTTTATGGTGCATTTACTTTCATGTTCCTAGCAAGAGTTTACAAGCGAGATCTCAATACGAATATAGATGCATAGTTCTTGCTCAATTTTCGATTGGTTGGAAGGTTTGCGCTGAACACCGACCAATTAGATTATTAAGGTTAAAGCTGTGTTTACATTTGCCGCGGTCGAAGAAGCAGCGCACCTGATTACCGAGTGCGTAGTTCGGACACCTATTGTACAGACAGGCAGGTGGTCACTTTAATTCAATCAGACGCGCAACCAACTGAACGTTACTTTTGACGAAAGCTAAATGAAACGCTGCATTTCGTAAATCAAGTTATATCATTATTTTTTTTAAAACAACAACTTTATTTTGGTAAACAAATTTTGTTTACACACTTAAGTAGATTGGCACTAGATTGTCTTTAATCTGAATCCTGAGATCTCTTCTCCGGATCGGGTTAACGAGAATCAACTATAATAATTTTATACAGTATCCCATCTCCTTAATTATATCCTATTAAACGTCATGTCCTTAATAGATCAAATCAGAAGTTCCGAACCCAAAAAATTGCTTGATTTTTTTCAGATTTGTTTGAAAAATTATTTAAAAAATACACAGAGCATCGAAACTTTTATTAATAGCCGCAGCGGTTAAAAAAATAAGGGTTTATATTGTAAATCATTACTAATTAGTATACCGGTTATATTATTACAAAAATATTTCTGCATTTAAAGTGCACTTCTGGCATCTCGCGCTTTAGCGTTTCCATTTCCATCATTCTAGTTTTGATTCACATTTTTGTCTTTTTTTATCTGCTTGTAGTACATACATGCACATTAAATATTTTATTAAGTGCATGTTATTGATAGTCTTGTCGGTCTTACTTGTAAACGTTGTATTAACCGACCAACCCACAGTGGCAATCAAGTTTGTTAACAGATGTTTTTCTGAATTACGTATTCCAGCCGATACAACGTAATGTTTGTTGTTGTTTTTTGATCGTTATTTAGTAACAATTTGTGAACACCTTATTATAGGTAGATATAATATTAATTATTCATTTCGAGTTTGAGTTGCGTCATAATGTAAGCCGTGATATCATGAAATGGGGTAGTTGGTTATAGAGATGGAAATGTTTTTAAAATAATAATTGTCATAAAACCAAATAAAGTCAAATATTTTGGATTGATTCAACAACTTTTCGGTACAACAAACAAAATTTTTCGCGCAATTTCGTTGTATCGACATTTGGTAGTAATTTTTTTGTTGACAGTTTGAGTATTACAATATGTTAAAAAATAAATAAATAAAAAAAAAAAGTATTTTTAACCGAATTTCTTGGAAGTGTTTGAATGCGATGTGCGAAGGAGAGAGCATTACAGCTTGATTTACTCATCATTTCAAATAGCCAGACATTATTTGTGCTTGATTTAACTGAAGAAAAAAAGATCATAGCCCCTTTTATTCTCTAGGGCTCATTAGAACCTGACTGAGCGTTAGTAATTCACAGAGAAAGGGAAAACGAGCGTTTTTATTTTTTTCTTTGATCATATGTATTTTTTTTTTTTTTTTTTTTTTAGGCAAAAAAATGTGTTTTTATCGAATGTCAAAGTTTCTGCTGAACTTTCAATTTTTTGTCTTTCTTAGATAAATTTTATTCCCTTTTTTCTTCTTTTTTTTTTACTTTTTTTTAATCTTTATTCGGAATAGTCCCTTACATCAATTTCACGACGAAATTTATTAATGCTGTAAATCTATATGTGGTCGCCAGGTGGCGCACTCTTGCTATTTTTATCGATTAATTTCTTTTAACCGAAAAGTAGATTTTTTTTATTATCATTTTAACTTTTATTTACTTTTTTTCTACCCGCTTTTTCGGTCGCATCATGTTCCAATGTTTGTGCGACTTATTTGACCTTTTTTTCTTTTCTTTTTTCTTTTATTCGCTTTTGCCTAAAGTGTAATAAATGTTACCTATTTCGCCTACCACCAGATGGTGCAATTTGGAACCCGAAAAGTAATTTCGGGTATCGAAGAAAATAATGGAAAAGGGGGCGAGTCTTTTTAATTACTCGGAAATTAATCGTTAATTACTTAGCTTTATTTATATCTCGACTTAATTAGTAAACAGTTAAAAGGAAAAATCTCTTAATTAATTAGCTTTTTTTTTGTTGTTGGTGTAAGTAATTAATCGAATGCGCTGAAAGAAAAAGCGTAACAAGTGAAATTCTTATACCGTATCATTACCGTTATATTCTAAAGATTTCGTAACAAAACTTTTTTTTTTTTTTTTGAAATACCGGTACTATATTATAAAAATAAAGGTAGAGAAAAGAACGAAATGGGCCATTTCGTTAAGAGCATTAACATCGGAAGATAAAAGGAAATTGGAAAAAAAATAAGAAAGTTACAGGAAGTGCAAAAAGAAAGAAAAAAAAAAAAATTGGTGACACAATAATATCATGGAGAGCGTGACGTTTTGACACTTAATTATGATGTTATTCGAGGAAACGATGAAGAGAAAGCTAAAAAAAAAAAAAATTTTGTTAGGCGTAAAATACGCACTTTACGACGTTGAGCACTTGAAAATGAATGCGTTTCCACTTCAAGTAATGGATGCAAGCGGTGAATTTTAATATATTTTTAAGAAATGCAATTGGGGCGTTTTTTCTACGGGCTTAATTGTTTACATTTTACAGCTAGCGCTTTCATTTCTACTCATTGATCTAGTTTTATTTTTTTTTGCTTAAGACTTATTTTCGTTTAAGTCGCATAACTAATGTATGTTTTTGCGACTTATCTACACGGTGGTTCAATAAAAAGTGTGCCATAAGTAGATGCAGTAAGTTATCATATTAATATTTTGCCGATATTTGGAGAATTGAATCAAAAGTACGGTTAAGTTCCAACATACAGTGTCATTAATTTGATTAGATAGAAACATGTATTTTGTAACGCCGGAATAATAAAATAATACATATTTTAATTTAATGATTTCCGGTTTTTATTTTTTGCTAAGAAATGCAGACGCTATAACAATTATTGCTGAAAATTACAAAAAAAAATTTGTTGGTAAATTTAAGTTTTGGTAGATGAAGTTGAAAGCCTCGTGTGCTTATTTTATTTATTCAAATTCACGATAGTGTACAGTATATTGGAATCATATTATTGGTTCAATTCTATAAATTTTTGAAAAGTATTAGTACGATGAATTATCAGGCATTAGAAATAAAGTTTGGATTACTTTTTATTGAACCACCGTGTAAAATAACGGTCAATGGAAAAAAGCAGACGGTTTTACGCGTCTTTTTTTTAAACTTCTTAGTTTTATTAAAAATATAATGTTCAGTAAAACTTTTGTTGTTGTTGCATTTAAGATTTTGAATTAAGATTAATTCGCTTTCAAATTCAGATTTCATTTTTATTGGTTTTCTTAAAAGTTGACCAAATATTATTGGATATTTTTTTTCTCCCAATAGGCTACGCTATACATGTAGGCTATCTGAAATCGTTTTTATTTTACTTTTTTTTTTTTTTTGGTACACAGTATATTAAATGGAAAACGGCGATGTTTTGAAATGTACATTTAGCCATAAAACATACTCAAAAAAGAAAAATGAGGTAGTGTATTTCTTTTTATAGTACAGTACACTGTACAGTATTGCCTGTAGACATACACATGTTACCAAAATATTTGTTTTTTTCAAATCCGATACATATACATTCAAAATGTAGCTTGTAGACCTCAACCAAAGTTTTAATAATAAGGTATATAGAAAGATATTTTTTTTATTATCTCGGGAGGTAAGACAAATATTTACTCGGATAATGCGCAAAACAATGCAGAATTTATTCATAATATTATAAATCAGGATGTAAGCGTACTTTTTGACTCGTAGCAAGAGTATTTATTGACTGGCAAATAAGCAATATTGTGAAGTGCATTTTGATTTGTTTTTCAAGTTTATTTATATAAACAATTTACTTATTTTTGGGATAATCGAAACATCCCGATTGTACAGTACCATAACATTTCAATCCATTTAGTGAGAATTTATATTTCAACTTTTGTAATAATTGTCTAAATGTAAAGTAAATGCACCGCAATATTTAGAAATAATGTACGCAGAAAACCTATCATTCGCTTTACAAATTTAAGAATTTTAGACTCTTATCTCCTTTTTTTAAAATATGAGAGTATAGCTACGTGTTGTATTAAATTTAATGTATAAATTATACTACAGTGTATTTAAATAGCCACTCTGTCAGAGAAAATATACATTTTCACTGGTGTGAGAGCAGATTTGTTTCCAGTTGGCGATAAGAATGCGCATGCGCAGCTCTTAATACAAAGTCGTAATATCTGACATTTTATAGTCAGTTTCCGCTTGATAAAACTCGGTAAAACATGTATTTCGAGGAAGAAACGTAATAGTGTATAAGAAGTTTCTTACAAGAAACAAACGTGAGCGAACCTATACCACTTAAAAAAATATATAAATTATACTGAGTGTATATGATCGAAAATTAATGTAGAATTTTATTTTTTCCGCGGAAAAAGTAATTGAAGGGCTTAGGGCAGCAATAAGTAAACAAGTCTACTTTTGCTAATTTTGACAAACTACCGGTACTTATTTTCTTTACATTAATACGTGAATGAGTGAAATTTGCTCGTAAAAATGTCGGCTCTACAAAGCAAAGCGAACATTTCAATTTTGAAAGTACAGTAGTTCGTTTTTACCTCGAATATCTAACTGAAAAAAAAAAAACAGATATCGTTGTATTTATTTATTCCCAGTCGGGTGACAGATTTCAATGAAAAAATGATTTTTTTGAGCTGTTAATAAATGCGGCAAGCACCAAATTATTGTGCAAATGATTTACTAATACAGTATAACGGTATAACCCCAAATAGTAGGACTACTAAATAAACTCAATTTTTTTTCTCTCAAATATTAAAAATGTTCCTGGTGCCTCCATTGAGTTTTACTTTAAAAAAAAAAGTGTTATTGAAAACTAAATCCCACGCACAGCCTCATCAATTTTATACCAGTCGATAGAGCACTTTTTAAATCAAAAAAAAAAAAGTAGAAGCTCTTGAAATCGACAATTTCATTAATTTGTAGTAACTTTATATTTATTTGCCGCTATCAAAAAAAAAAAAAAAAATAGCAACAATTAAAAGAAAAATCAGACGAATTTATGAAAATTCTCAAAATACATTTTTGGAACTGCACTTGCGCACATTTTTTTGAATAAATTATAATTGGTTTCAGTTTTTTCTTGTTCTAGAAAGTGGTTTTTATTTTCTTGCGAGAGGAAATTTAATCTCTTTTCTTTTTGTTGTTGCTTTCCCTTTAAATCAAGATGAAATCGTGAAAAATCTAGTTTTTTCCCTGCGAAAAATGTTAGTACTAGTACAGTATTTTGAATTGTTTAATTTAAAATTAAAGACGGTGTTATTTTGTAAGTAAAATAAACGTTGTTTTCATTTATTTTTTGTGCAGTTTTTATCTGTACCGTCTGCCCCGGCGTTCAGAGTGAAGTTCATTATTCCGTGAAGAGAGAATGCGTGAGGCATAAAAGCGTGTACATCCGGGGCGGTTTCTCTTTGCTTTTTTTTTTATATTTGAATATAAGAAAATGTTCTTGTGTTTTCTCTTTATGTACGAAAGCAATTTCCTCACTTCCGGTTCGCTTCTTTTCACCCGCTTCCTTATTCTGCTTCATCTCCATTGTCAACATCTTTTTCCTCTCTTTATTTTTTTTTTTTTTTATACTCGTAATACTGCTTTAGTCTTTTCTCTTTTAACATCGATCTGGATCATCCGCTTTCACACAAATATTTGCTCACTTTTATCGGATTGAGTATGAAAATCAAATGTCCAATCACTCTCCTAACAACATTACGTCTCATTATGAACGCTGATGACGTCATTCGTTCATTTATTTAGATCCAAGCGCCAAATATATATATTTTTTTGTGGTGGTTTGGATAGAATGTAGGTTAAAATGCCATTTGGTGATTAATTTTATCGCGACTAAAAGAAATGATATTGACATTCTAACAACTATTTTCATGGGAAATCGAGTAACAAGTGAGTTTCCAATTTCTAAACGATGTAGTCTACGTGTATGTAAACAGTAAATAAATGGAGGGTTAATTAAGTTATCTCGCAGCCCAAACCTTTTGTTTTATTCAAACTTCCGATTTTCAGTTACGCCTTGCAAAAAAAAAACAGACAAATAATAAAAGATAATAAATAAGCGCACTTATTTTCTGTCGTTATTGGCTGTGTTTATTTTAACCGCCGTAATACAATAATGATATTGTAGAAGAAAGAAGCTATTATTTACAATTGTACAACATGTTTAATCCAAATTTCGCACTTTAAAAGCAGATTTTTTTTTTTTTTGATTCTATTTTATTTTTAACTTGCGGGAGGGCAAAAACGTCATTTTTTATTGATATTCTTAATTTTTTTGGAAGGCATGAAATAAAAATTTATTTTATTTGTTCCTAGAGACGACCAAAAAAAAAAAAAAAAAGTAAGACGATTCGATAAATAAAGTAGGCCTATAGAATGGGTACAAAAGCGGCGTACAATTAAAATCATTTCTTATTTTGTAAATTAAAATGTTAAATTTAGTGATAAAATTAATCAATTCAATTATCCAGTCTATGGATTACCTGCGAAATGATTGGTAGTTTCAAATATTTACATTAATAATCAAATTTTAGAGAAAATTCTCCTTAAAAATAAACAGAATGCTAAATTGATTATTTCCATTAGAGACAAGTAAGCCTATCAAATATTTATAAAAGTTACAAAATTGCATTAATATTTAATTTATCGGCAATTTGTAATTCTTTTTGTGTAATGCATTTAATATTTCATTAGATACCGTAGTAGAATAAAGA